>JAQFVV010000981.1:0-140039 GCA_028023455.1 Epiperipatus broadwayi | reverse complement strand
CAACGCTCTTCCGATCTCAACGAAGAATGCGCTTTATTGAATTGCCATAGGCTGGACTTTTGCCAGAGCGAACCCTATGCAATAATATCTCGCGCGGAAGAAATCCAAAGAGGTTTGCCAAACCTTGTCCTTGGTATTGGAAGTAAAAATGAATGAAGCACAAAGATATATATATAACGAAAGGCCGGTATACACGTAACGCTTGCATTAATATAAATATATATATTTAACTAAGGAATAAAGAATTATCGCCTATCTTTATTAATAAAAACCCAGCGTACTGGTATGATTTGATTACTACGTGGATATGGAAGAATTACATTTTATGCTAATATAATAGAGCTTATAGAACTAAAGGATCCCCCCCCCTTCTGTATTACTTTAAACTACACATAAACTTTTCACAACGGATAAATAATATAAATCTTTGGTTTTGAATGCTTTTAATAAATAAATACTTTTCGTATTATTAAATATATATAAAGTCGGTGGTGGCTATTGATTTCAAGAAAGTAATATTAATTTAATTCATATAAATCTAATTGCAGATTTTAGAAGTTAGCGCTATTATTTAATTAACCAAGAAAAAAAAAACATTTCGACGAAAATAGATTTTTACTTATTTTTTTTCGAGAATAACACTGGACAGTAATTATCAAATTCTGATTTTAATTCCCCAGACTGGCAGGCACCCGCTATACTAAGAATAACAAATTTGTTTTTTAAAATATACTAGATTAATTACCCTCTAAAAGTAAGGAGGGTTTTCTTTTATTAAAAGAGATAGCGTAAGCATTTGCGATTCTGGGGGGAAATTATCGACATATAATTTAGTATCTGAAAGTATAAAATATAATAATGAAAATAAAGTATTGCCGCATAGACGTGAAATTAAGAATTAATAATTATTCATGAGAGGTTTAATGTAGGAGAGATTACAGCTAAGTTATATAGAGAGAGAACGAGGTACAATTAACAAAAAGGTAAGAATTTTACAAATTGATTCATAACTAATATTAAATTTTACAAATGAAAGATTTACAAAGTGTTTAAAAAAATAGATAGGTGAGAGTTAAAATTATTCACGGTAACTTTAAGAGTCTAGCAGCATTTGAAATGATTACCTCTGTAAAACATGTCGGTTCTTTTGATGATTTCAATTCCCGCGGAGACTAGATCTAGTTTGTTAAGCATAGTTATTCAGGCAGGTAGTAAGTTTAATATTTAACGAACAGGCATATAATTATAGTCTATGAATATCAGGATCCATGGGCACAGATTGCAGGGATGGCCATCTCGAATGACGAGAAAGGTGATTTAGATTTACTCAGTACACATTGAAATTAATGAGCGCAAATTTTCTTGGTGACTGCTCTCCTTGACTGTCCTCTTTACTCTCCTCAAAATAATTTGTAATTATCCCATGCCTTGGTATTTTTGGAATCCCTTTCTGATTGGTCATTGCAATCTAATTTCCTAAAGAATTCGTATACAAGCTTTTACCCATTGTGATGGAAGATGCCATTGTTAGATAAGTATTCAAACTTTAATTAATTTTGATAAAAAAAATGTTTGTGACAAAAGTAAATCAATTAAGTTTAGTTTCTAATTTTGATTTTAGAGAAACTTTTAATTAAAGTTATGTTAGAATATTATACAAGATTACGCTTCTCACCTTTAACTAATTTTGACTAATTACAATCGCATCTTCCATATTGGATTTAAAAGAAAAGTATAGTTTAATGACAAAAAATAATTTAAAAACACAATTTTATAAACTTACATATAACGAACTTTTCCACTAAATATTTACTCAGTACCTTTGTCTCTACAATATCAGTAGATATCTGAGCTGCAATTAACAAACAATTATTATAACTTTTATAAAACAAATTAATACAGAAATTATAATATATTTTGATATTATAAGTCCGTTATAATTAATCCCCCATTCCCTATTGCGTATACGAATTTTCAGATGCTACATTTATTAATTTTATTTTGCATGTTTAAATTCAGATATTTATGCCAATATCTTCGTTAATAAATATGTTAGTTAATATAACTCAAACAAAAGGATACAAACAAATGTGTTAGTGAGTGGAATATATATGCAAGCATAGGGTTTGAATTTAGGTTGGTAGCGGAAGATTGGAAGTGGGCTGTGAAGCGCAATCTGAATCTCAGATTCCGCTTCATTTTCCCGGACTTACAATTGATAAAAAAATATGTAAAAAAAAATATCTTACTTGCGGTTCCGGTGACAAAAGAACAACCTGGTTTGAAAGGAGTACATCATTTATTTATATATATAAAAAAAAATTATCAAACTAATGCTAGCCCCATTTTTTTCTTTGCTGCTATATGCTAAAAAATTTTTGACCTATCTATCACTGAGTGCAAAACAATATTCATATTTTCTTTTTTTTTAAAACGTGGTTCAAATTCCTTATCTATTCGTCTGTGATCTATTGTTCTGTCTTATTTTTAATATTTTCCCCGATCAGGAGGTTCAAATGGCTTTTTATTGAGGGTTTGGTCACCCCGCCAGAAGTTAGGTTGATCATGAGAGGTTGCTTGGTTTCTAGCTGGCTCAACTTTCCGTATTCTTTCATGAGGTTCTTTGTTGATGGGCGTGTAGTCAATGGTGGTGAGGAATTGTGCCATTTCCTCAATTCTCCTTATTCGGCATCCAACCATCATTTGTTGTATGTATGGTGGCATATTTTGTTGTATTGCACGGATAATCTGGGTCTCTGTAAATGGGAATGCCGTCAGAGACCGGAGACGTGCCACTTGCCTCAAAAAAAACTGTGTGTGTGTTTCCTTGTTGGCCGATCCATACATTTCTTTTAAAACCGAATGATAAATGCCGTCCTGGCGCTCCTCGCTCCAGAAGGTCCTTAACAGAGCTGCTGCATACTGTTCAAAATTCAGTGGCTTGTCTTCATGGCTTTCCCACCATGATTTTGCATATCCATTGAGATAGTGAATTGCCAAAGCTACTTGATCCGGTGCTGAGATCTGTTGGAATCGAAACAATTCTTGAAGACTCTCAATATGCGCTTTTGGATTTTCTCCAGCATCCCCTTTGAATGTTTTCACTTGGATGAACTTCGCCATGTAGGCTTGTGCATTTGAGATCTGTCCTATGGGCATAACATTTGATGTCCTATCAACGTGGTGTTCCTGTACTGGTCCTAATGCGTCAGGTTTGAACTCTGAAATTTTCACTGCGCTGCTTTTTAGTTTATCAATTTCACCTCTCAGTTCCTTTAGCTGGTCTTGAAACTCCGTCTGTGTTTCCCGCACATTTAAAATGATCCTCTCTTGTTCTTCATGACATTTCAGTTCATCACCCAAATGTTCATTTATTTGACTTATAGCTATGTGGTGGGCAGCTTCTTGCTGGTCTATCACACTTCGTGTCATCATTAACTCTCCAGTCATTTTGGATACTATAGTTTTAGTTTCTTCTTTATGCTCCTCCAAGAGCCCTTCGACTTCAGTATGAACCTTTTCGTAGCCTCTCCTGCAGTCTGCTCGCACCTCATCTATTTGCTTTAATATATTACTGTTCATTTCATTACACAGTGATGACATCCACTCCTTCATCTCATTATGCTTGGCTTCGAATTTTTTTTCCATGTTAGTGAACATATCCATCAACAATGTTTGTAGGTTTATATCCTGTTTCTGTGTGGAGCTCTCTACAGGTTCCATGGTTACAACTTCCTGATGTTCTTGCTCTGCATCAGTTTTCTCTTTATCACTATTCTCCATTCTGCTAAGCTTCAAATATAGATAGATATATGTATATTTTATTTATATATATTTTATTTATTTAAGACACAAAAATGCTCACTGATGGTTTCCTGTTTGTTTTTATTTTTTTATGGCCTGATACACCTCTCCCCCATTCTCAACAGTCTCCCCCTTGTTCTGCTCCCCCATACCTGTACCCAATCTATACCTGATTTATTATATTTAGGGTTCTACCATGCCTGCCTTTTGCATTATTAACTTCTAGATCCAACATTTACAATATATATATATATATATATATATATATATATATATATATGTTGGATATATATATATATATATATATATATATATATATATGTTCAAATATCATATTGTTACCTAATCTACTCTTGTTCATTCTTCAGTGTTTTTGCTGGGTCTTTAAGTTTGGTTGTTCCTTTGCACCTGAAACATACTTAAAATTGTATTACTTCATATTAAAATTATCAACACTTGCATTACATAGTTGAGTACATTACATAGTTGAGTACATAGTTGAGTACAATAGTTGAGTACAAATAATGCTCTCTATATAACTTGTTAAATTTTTGAATCATTGTTTCTAATATTTTTTTTTATTCAATCTACCACCTGATGACAAAATTTATAATGGTATTACTACCGGGCGCCAGTCAAGAGGAGTAGATTGTTACAACACTTTTACTAGATGATTGTACATTTTTATAAACACATATTTTTATTTATGACAGCTGTACAGCAGTTCAGATGTATAATATCATAAAGTCATTAAAGATGTCATTACTATTTGAATCACATATCTTTTCTTTACATACTATGGGTGTGAAAGTATTTAAAAGCTGCCACTACTTTTCTTTCACCACCCCAAGAAAGTGTACATATATATTTAAAACATTATTTATGGAAGCAGAACAAAATATCACATATATACTGAATATTGTTTATGAAAAAAAAAATCTACATATATGATTGACATTATTGGGAAAACCATATGCATACTAGTAATGACTTGTACATAGTGTGTATAATATTTAAAAAGGACATCATCTGAACTGGGTGTACAAACCAAGAAAAAAAAATTTACACATATATTTTTATTATTTAGAGAATAAACATTATATATAGTATACTAACATCTATTATTCAGGGTTCTGCAGGGTGTAAAAGTAATTAATAGCCCCACGGCTGGGCGTCCATACCCGGGGAAAAAAAAAAACCTGTACCGGTCGGTTTCGTCTGTTCATATAACAAGATCTAGCATCTAGGCAAAAGTACCTCGAATCCAATCCTGTGCAAGATACATAAGTCAGGAACATTCATGAACTCTGCCCTATTTGCCTATTTTCCAGATCTACCAACTTATGAGCAACAATTCCAATGATACTGATCTAATTTATTCCTACCCCGCCGGCATCACAAAGTCGTGACACAAAAAGACTCTTATTCGAACTTGGTTCATGTCTAGAATATTATAATTAGCGATTTTCGATCATCTAGTAAGTGAAACCTTTTTATATTACATCAAAATTATTTCTATTCAATAAATGAAACAATGACTTAGATATTTAGAAAGATATAACATTTATTAAATCAACTTGGAATAGATATGATTGCAAACGTTATTGGTGTTACAATGTAAATAAAATGGGTGTTTATCTCCCTTGGACAACATTAACCTCCCTTACAATACTATACAATGAACATATTTAATCATCAATAACAAATAATTCATGGCTTTATTCTATTGCGGCTATTTATATGTCAATAATTTATCGATCGAATGGGATACATAAGATTTTTAATAATAGCGCTAGACTACAGTTACATAAAGTTCTTTGAATCCACCATTAGTAAAACAATAGCACTCGTACCAATACGTAAGTTTATTAAGTTGGATGATAAGGGTAATTTTATTTAATTAATATTTGCATTTGCTATATAAGAACGTGTGTGGGAAGCTAATTCAGGAAAGAACAATAATGGCAGAAATATCGTATCTGCAAGTGTGAATGAAATATATATTAAAAAATGGCAATCCATTTAGTATAATCATAACAGTACGGTTTAGGAGCGTTAATAGGCTTTTAACGAGAATAAAATCTGGGAGAGCGGTACGTGTATGATGGCAATGGAGAGATCTATTCTAAGATCTAAGAAGATGCTTCAATTCACCGTTAAAGAAAGGCAACTCTCTGCAAACGTCGGCAGGGTCGGGTCATAAACAACAAAGAAGAATGCGCTTTATTGAATTGCCATAGGCTGGACTTTTGCCAGAGCGAACCCTATGCAATAATATCTCGCGTGGAAGAAATCCAAAGAGGTTTGCCAAACCTTGTCCTTGGTATTGGAAGTAAAAATGAATGAAGCACAAAGATATATATATAACGAAAGGCCAGTATACACGTAACGCTTGCATTAATATAAATATATATATTTAACTAAGGAATAAAGAATTATCGCCTATCTTTATTAATAAAAACCCAGCGTACTGGTATGATTTGATTACTATGTGGATATGGAAGAATTACATTTTATGCTAATATAATAGAGCTCATAGAACTAAAGGACCCCCCCCCTTCTGTATTACTTTAAACTACACATAAACTTTTCACAACGGATAAATAATATAAATCTTTGGTTTTGAATGCTTTTAATAAATAAATACTTTTCGTATTATTAAATATATATAAAGTCGGTGGTGGCTATTGATTTCAAGAAAGTAATATTAATTTAATTCATATAAATCTAATTGCAGATTTTAGAAGTTAGCGCTATTATTTAATTAACCAAGAAAAAAAAACATTTCGACGAAAATAGATTTTTACTTATTTTTTTTCGAGAATAACACTGGACAGTAATTATCAAATTCTGATTTTAATTCCCCAGACTGGCAGACTCCCGCTATACTAAGAATAACAAATTTGTTTTTTTAAAATATACTAGATTAATTACCCTCTAAAAGTAAGGAGGGTTTTCTTTTATTAAAAGAGATAGCGTAAGCATTTGCGATTCTGGGGGGGAAATTATCGACATATAATTTAGTATCTGAAAGTATAAAATATAATAATGAAAATAAAGTATTGCCGCATAGACATGAAATTAAGAATTAATAATTATTCATGAGAGGTTTAATGTAGGAGAGATTACAGCTAAGTTATATAGAGAGAGAACGAGGTACAATTAACAAAAAGGTAAGAATTTTACAAATTGATTCATAACTAATATTAAATTTTACAAATAAAAAATTTACAAAGTGTTTAAAAAAATAGATAGGTGAGAGTTAAAATTATTCACGGTAACTTTAAGAGTCTAGCAGCATTTGAAATGATTACCTCTGTAAAACATGTCGGTTCTTTTGATGATTTCAATTCCCGCGGAGACTAGATCTAGTTTGTTAAGCATAGTTATTCAGGCAGGTAGTAAGTTTATTATTTAACGAACAGGCATATAATTATAGTCTATGAATATCAGGATCCATGGGCACAGATTGCAGGGGCGGCCATCTCGAATGACGAGAAAGGCGATTTAGATTTACTCAGTACACATTGAAATTAACGAGCGCAAATTTTCTTGGTGACTGCTCTCCTTGACTGTCCTCTTTACTCTCCTCAAAATAATTTGTAATTATCCCATGCCTTGGTATTTTTGGAATCCCTTTCTGATTGGTCATTGCAATCTAATTTCCTAAAGAATTTGTATACAAGCTTTTACCCATTGTGATGGAAGATGCCATTGTTAGATAAGTATTCAAACTTTAATTAATTTTGATAAAAAAAATGTTTGTGACAAAAGTAAATCAATTAAGTTTAGTTTTCTAATTTTGATTTTAGAGAAACTTTTAATTAAAGTTATGTTAGAATATTATACAAGATTACGCTTCTCACCTTTAACTAATTTTGACTAATTACAATCGCATCTTCCATATTGGATTTAAAAGAAAAGTATAGTTTAATGACAAAAAATAATTTAAAAACACAATTTTATAAACTTACATATAACGAACTTTTCCACTAAATATTTACTCAGTACCTTTGTCTCTACAATATCAGTAGATATCTGAGCTGCAATTAACAAACAATTATTATAACTTTTATAAAACAAATTAATACAGAAATTATAATATATTTTGATATTATAAGTCCGTTATAATTAATCCCCCATTCCCTATTGCGTATACGAATTTTCAGATGCTACATTTATTAATTTTATTTTGCATGTTTAAATTCAGATATTTATGCCAATATCTTCGTTAATAAATATGTTAGTTAATATAACTCAAACAAAAGGATACAAACAAATGTGTTAGTGAGTGGAATATATATGCAAGCATAGGGTTTGAATTTAGGTTGGTAGCGGAAGATTGGAAGTGGGCTGTGAAGCGCAATCTGAATCTCAGATTCCGCTTCAATATATATATATATAATAGACAGGGTATGAGCACAGACTTTCACATGACCCACCACTCTCCACACTATCTACAACACTGATACACTTGAACACACATATGTCGAAAAGATAAATAATCACCAATATAAGTATTTCATGCTAAACCAGCAATCATCAGTTGGTCCAGATTTCCATATCTACACATATATGCTACAAGTGCTCATATATATATTAAGATAGCAAATCATCCTACTTTAATGGAGAGGCTTCAATCTACTCCACACTGCAACTCTTCAGCCGTACATCCAATTGAAAACTGATGATGAAACGCTCAAAGGCCTCCCTGAGGCTGAGATTATTGTCACACCCATGTTGACCTAAGGTCAATATGACCCCTCACACACAGGACATAATCCATTAAATACATATACAAGGGATAGGCAGACATCTCTAATATGTAATAGCTGAAAAACACAGGCTTATAAATACCTGTGTCTATATATTTAATAGACAGGGTATGAGCACAGACTTTCACATGGCCCACCATTCTCCACACTATTTCATAATACTGATACACCTGAACACACATATGTCAAAAAGATAAATAATCACCAATACATATTTCATGCTAAACCAACAATCATCAGTTGGTCCAGATGACCATCTCTACACATATATGCTACAAGTGCTCAGATGTATATTAAGATAGCAAATACTCCTACTTTAATGGACATATTAGAGATGTCTGCCTATCCATTGTATATGTATTTAATGGATTATGTCCTGTGCATGAGGGGTTATATTAACCTTAGGTCAACATGGGTGTGAAAATAATCTCAGCCTCAGGGTGGCCTTTGAGCGTTCCATCATCAGATTTTCAATTGGATGGATGGTTGAAGAGTTGGAGTGTGGAGTAGATTGAAGCCTGTCCATTAAAATAGGAGGATTTGCTCTCTTAATATATATATATATATATATGAGCACTTGTAGCATATATGTGTAGAGTTGATAATCTGGACCAACTGATGATTGCTGGTTTAGCATGAAATACGAATATTGGTGATTATTTATCTTTTCGACATATGTGTGTTCAGGTGTATCAGTGTTGTGGAGAGTGGTGGGTCATGTGAAAGTCTGTGCTCGTACCCTGTCTATTACATATATAGACAAGGTATTTATAAGCCAAAGCACGAATAATCCCTCTTAAAGTCTAATTTGTTTAAGCTATATGTGAAACGAAAGAATAATGAGATTATCTGCTCCAGACATCAACAAATCCATCACATTACAAAGTACACTGCACTGAGCGATGAACTAGCATATCATTGCCCTAAACAATAATATATGATTAGGCTAACTACTTAATTAGCATTCTGGTGAAAATCAAATCCAATTAATAACTAAAGCAGATTCCAATATATATTTTATTAACCTATTATTATTGTAGTAATTTAAATCTACTTCATTATTTAATGATGCTGCATTTTATCTTAACGGGTAAGCTTCTAAATACCTATAATTGTATTTTACAAAACATTTTTACATATAGACACTATTTAAATATCAAAACAAAATAATACTTGACTCAAATATATATCTAGTTTAATAAACGCTAAATAGAATGTATAAACACTCGTGTCAATAAGCGATACACAATTATTTCTACTCCAATCTTTAATTAATAATTTTCTATTGAAATCAACTAGTTTTATATCATTTTGTAAACACTTAGAAAACTTATGCACTCACTTAAATGTTTAAAAAAATTAATCTACGTCTTGTTTAATAAGAAGCTATAAAGTAATGTACAAATAATTTATTCATATCTTCCAATAAAGCGATACATAACTATTGCTTCGTTTATGTGTTAAAATAGAATACTTCACTAGAATTTATTATCAACAGTCTATTAGCACATTTCTAACTCTACAATGTCCAACCACATTACATAAAAGATATATTAAGTTTCTATTGGATGTTTATTTCCCTATGAGTATTAATTTTATTTATTTGAATCTTTAAACAATTGAATATAAAATTGGTTGACAATAATTAAAATATATGATTATAATTGATATTTATACAAATCAAAACAATATTCAATTAAACCGGTCAATGAAATTTGTACTTTTTATTTTAGAGAAGTTTAAAAAAAAAAATTTCTAAGACGAGTTATTCTGAACCAACGATAAAGTATGATCTATTTAGATTTTTATGACGGAATCAGACAAACATAGAAATGATTGATTTGTAATATTAACTAAAATAAAATATAACACATAGTATTTGAATGCAGAGATAAATATAAAAATTTGTATGGGAATAAAATAAAATGTTAATATGCAAAACATACCATATCTTATATTCTAGCTCACTTACCAAGCTAAGTTTGAACCTTGTCATTTAAATAGCTAAGTCATCTTATTCAATCCAAATAAAAATAAAAAAATAACGGAGTCTGGTCATTTGAATCACTCAATTTATTTGATTATATAAAAAAATATTGGCAAGATTAATAAATTACATCGGAAATTAATTTATATTTCAGATTGATTGAATAAATAAAAATGATAAAATCATTGTGTGTATCTCTAAAATGTGTTGCGAAAACAATAACGATATAAAAAAAAATTAATGAATGAATGGAGAGACTTTTGGATATTTTACTGAAAATTTTATATATAACAGATACCAAAGATATGAAATAGGATGAGATCGAAGTCTATTTGTTTATCAAAATAATAACCGATAAATGAATAGGAAATAATATGATATATGTGAATCTCTCCGATCATTTTTATTTAATAAATTATATTACTCTTAAAGATAATTTAAATAAAATACAAATCATCCTTTTTAAATACATGTAAAAAAAAAATAATATGCGCACATTTTTATATATAAAAAAAAATCATACCATATATAAGAGTGTCCGTTTTCACTATTTATTTGTCCATTGACTTATTATCAGTTTTTATGACGCAAAGAGAAGTTTATTTCTCAGAAATAATAATTCAAACTTTATAATGCTTCACTAACAGTCCCTTTTCCTTTCCAGAGAGGAGAGTGCAATTTAATTAGCCTTTTTATTTTTTAATGATGCAAATTAATCCAGTTGATCCTGTGTTCCTTAGCTCATGACACGATATTTATCCAAATCCAATGGTGGTTATATGCCAAACTTTAAACCAAAAATATCTTTGTTTTTAAAAACTAAAATAGCCGATTTTATATAAAGCATTTTTTTTTCCAAAGGTTTATTTTTTTTTTTTACATTTTGTTTCCATTTCCCTTGGAAAGTTTTCACAACTGCCCCTCAAATGACTGAACGGGCAGATAATTTAAGTTTATTTTTTTCATGTTTTATGGTTTAACAGTTAAAAAAAAATATTGAAGAACTTTTATTTGTAAGAACGTAGAAAATACTAGAAAATATGTCCGTTCGTGGCAATCACAAAAAGATAATAGCTTACTCTTCTCGTCTTTTGTGGCTTTTTATATGTTCTCTTTCTGACATTCTGGTGTCATAACAACTATTGGAATATACTCGAATAAAGTTCAAACCAAACAAAATTATTACAGCAGTTTTCGCACGGTTTGTAATGTAAGTTTGGAGAAAAAAATACATGGAAATTAAATCCAAATTCTATTAGATTTTTCCTATTATTTGTAAACCAAAATACAAAATTGATATTACAACCTTTATTCACTTTATAAACACAAATAATTTACATAGATATTTTTTTAATAACAATAATAATTATTTAATTCATTTATAAACAGATATATATGACATAAAACATTGAACTATATGTAATAATGTTACTATGGTGACTGCATTGACAGAAAAATAAAATATGTAAAATAATATCATCCTATTTAAGTAAACTTATATTGTAATGAATTGTTTTCAAAATTTATTTATTTACCTATATGTTTTTTTCTGAGTTTGATTATAGCAAATTTATTATTTTAAAGTTAGAATCAACAATAAACAATTCTATTTACAAGCTTTAAGTTGCCATAGTGATCAATTTAAATCCATATTTCCAAGATCTCCCATTATCTATCTATCAAGCACAAGAAAAGTCAAACAAGATCAACAAACTTCTTTATTTTTTTTAAATACCTTGATCATTAATCTGAATATTCATTCACAATATCTCCTTTCTACAGAGAAAAAAAAATTAAAGACACTTTTTCCTTTCTCTAAAATCATTAAACATTTTAACTTCAACACAGATAAACGTTTATCCTTTCTATCTGTCTTGATTTTAATATCATTTAAAATGTTAGTCAAAAATTTCAAATATCTTATTCTCATCAAAGTAATGTGGAATTCATTTATTCCTTTCATCCTTATCTTCTTAGTATACCTACATGCATTTTTTTTATATCTACCATTTATGTAGTTGAATCACATCTCTAAGTTGTTGTTTTTTTTTTCAACAAAAATTTATATTGGATTTCACAATTAAATTATTACATTTTTTACATTTTTCTCTGCAACTTTCTTGACAAAAATGCTCTAAAGTTAGAGTCAAACAAGAAAGTCATTTAGTATTTGCTTCATACAAGCCAAATATATTACAGAACAAAATTCATTTATAAGCCAAATATTATTAGTTACTCTCTAGTAATCATATATTTTATTGTATTGTTCATATATATATATATATATATACATATATATATATATATATATATATATATATATATATATATATATATATATATATGCTTTATTTTCTTAAAACTCAACAATAGCTTTTATTGTTATTATTTTTTTTTAGACATATCTGTAGTTCATTTCAGTGACACTACTGTGGGCCTAAACTTTAAACATTCAATATTGTCATAAAATGAGAATATAACTTTAATTAATGAATATCTTATATTTATTCAAGTCCTGCCTTGGACATTGAAATTACGAGCTTTAAAGTTACTTTTCTTATAACATAAACTAAACAAATGAAAATTAACTTCTACAATGAGTTGGAGATTCAAAACAACAGAGATATCTCATTTTTAAATCACTTCTAATACTAAAAGAAACTGATTAAATGTTAATCAAATCTAATTTTAATTTCTGGAGGATCTGGCAACTACTTTGTGAACTAAGTTGTTCCCATCATGGATGCTAATCAGGGACATTCATGTTTGAATAGCTTTTGTTTTATGTAGGTTAGGGAAACTACTAACATTTCTTTTTTAAAAAAATTACAATTCATATCTAAGTATAAATCCTGCCATCAAGGATTTCTTCCTACCTGCCAATGAACAATAATAAGTCTGGGACATCCGTCGACTTCAGATTTCAATATAATTTCATATAGAGTTATGAGCCACAACACACATTTATAGTTCTGCCAACTTACTCAAAGAAAAGACTTAACCATACAAATATTTACAATTTACAGTTAGTACAGACGTTAAAATCCTACACTCTACATCTTCAATGCATTAAATCATCCATTCATCATCTTCAGTCAATTTTACAAGGTCTAATATCAAATAGCATTTGTATGCTATACAATGAAAATTTTCAAAAGTACTTTGACTATAAATATATTTTTTTTAGTCTTTCATATGTGTATCTACACTATTACTAATGACTTTTGGTCATAATAATAAATATCATGAGACATAATAATAAACTTACTTTAATGAATATCTTTTTATTTAATTGGCTGGTGCTACTGGCTTTAAGTTTCGGGCATTGAAGGTATCTTTTTCACCTTCAGGGGTTTCTATGAGAAATGCATTCTCCCCCACTTTTCTTTTTATTTGGAATGGTCCCTTATATACATTCAAAGACTTTTTGAACTTATAATTCTGCGGGTCACTGATTTGTCTCTACTTCAAATAAATATGTTCTTATATAAATCATTTATTTTCCAGTCATACACAAATTCATTAATCCATTAGTCAAATTATGGGTCAGTGAAGAAATCATGTCATCTAAATTTATCACATCAGTATTAGGTCTTTCCTCTCTCCAAGTACTTCTCGACTACTCTCAATATTTCTGAACAAAATAACAGAGAAATGTACTATTAACATTATAATCTACTATATAGTTGTACTTACTATAAGATTTCTCAAAAAACGAACTCTTACAACATCTTTCATAGAATTTACCTTTTTTTCCTTTTACTGTATTACCATAAAATTCTCCTTGGAATGACTGTTTAACATATTTCCTATAATAAATATTATCTTCCTCTATTATTATGGATATATCTTCTTCCATACTTATTTTCCACCTTTCCTTTGCATTATGATACATATTTTTAAATCTTCATATTACCTGTTTTTATATACACACAAAGACACTGAACAAAATATGGATCATAATATAAAGAGTTACAGCAACTGATTATAATAAAACCATGTGCCAGGAAGATCTTGAAATTGTAAATCTTCAAATAAGGTTAGAAGCATTATTTTAATGGTTAGCTAATGGCCCACCCAGCTAATCAGCTAAATAGCCAACTAAAGCAAGTATGAAGTACGTAAGCTTGCAATATTTTATAGTGTGGGGGGTTTGAGTATTTTCAAATTTTGCCTTACTGGTTGCTAAATTAATTAGATTCTAACTTGGTCAATGTAGGTTGGGTAGTGATAGTCATTGTGGATTGGCAATTAATAAATAAAAATTATGAATATGACTAAAAATCTAAAAAAAAAAAATTCCAAGCTTCATTTAGACATGATTCAAACTCAAGTCATAAGTATGATAAGATGAAATATTATCATTATACCATGAAATTCAATATCATCTAATTATGGATGGAATGAACTGGCCATAAACACAGCAGTAAGCCAATTCTATTGATGCATGTTTTTTTCAGTGCTCTTCTATGTTAAAAAAGAATGGAGATTCTGCAACTATTTATTTAAAGACTGTTTTTTTTTTTTCACTCAAATAAAATAGTGTCTCTCTTTTTTTTTTTTTCAGAATTTCAAACTTAGCAATATTTTATAATCTTTAATTTTAAATTATCACCTATTTATCAAAATGTGATAATATTCATGAGAAAGCTTTCCAACACTGCCCAAACATGACAAGATGTAATTTAAAATCGTAATAATTTACTATATAGCATTTCCTCTTTTATACATGCCATTTTGAATGCTCTTATCATGTTTGTTAGCTTAGAAGTAATTGCTGTCAGCAGACGCAGTGGGAAATAATGGATAAAAGTTTCGAACAGGAACAGCAATTATTAGAATTTCTTGTTATTTGAAATATTTCAATAGCTTTGAACAAGAAAACAATAGAATTAAAATTGCCAAAAATATTAAACTTTCTCATAATGATGAAATGTCTCTAATGAAGAAAAATGTCATTTGCCCTTCACATTTAAAAGTTGAAAAAATTTAAACAGAAAACCACTATTAAATAAATAATGAATTTTATATATGTGTATAGTTATTGCGATCTGTGACTAAAATGTTTCATGCAATTATGCACACATGCAAACATGTACTTTATTTGTGCGCACTGTACATTTGATGTAATTATATAATGACTGACAAAAAACTAAATGGTGCCTGGATCAGTATTCCGTCTGTCATTTATAGCATTTTAACACCACATGATCTCCTGAGGTATTAGCAACTCTATTATTTACTGTATGCAGTTTAGCACAATGTTTGTCTGACGGCTCTCCCCTTAAAAAGGAAAAAGAATATGAATTAAAGTTTAACATAATAGATTCTGTGCTTGCATATCACATGACCTTCCAAGGGATTAATCATTTGAATATTTTGTTTATATTGTGAATGCAAATTAAACAAAAATTGACCTGAAATTCAAATGTGTTCATGTAATATGTGATTTGAATGTAGTTATATTGCACCATAGAACAAAATGATAATAATATTAAATTATTTATCATTCACTGTTTCAAAAACAATAAGATCTCATTTTTGTTTAGAAATATAAACTACGCACTATGAATAAGATTAGCATTTACAAGTATGTGATTCAATCTTTAATAATTATAATGATGACATCATTTTCAGGGTGTTGTCTTTTTAAGATAATGCAACAACCTAAAACCTGATGAAGATTGCACACTTAGTTTTTCAAAATCATCCAAACATACTATTTTTTCTGCAGTTGTCTCTATTTGCAATAGCCGCTATTATAATTAGTATTTTTTTTCTGAAATTATTACAACAAAACTGTAGTTGTACTTTTTAGTTAGATGGAAAGTTTAGTACTAATAAAAAATTAACATGCATAACTAGAAGCAAAAAGGTATTTTGGGTTGTGTTAGCACAACGATAACAAGCAATTTGCATGTGAATCTCACTATTTTTGGTTAAATTTGTTAAAACCAAATACACTGATTTTTATTAATGTTTAGTGTAGTATTTAATAAATAATAATTATTTTTCGATTAAATATTCTAAATTATGTACTAGATTTTTTTAAAACTTAAAATTTGAGGCAAAAACATGCTAAATGTACTCATTCACTTTTAAATCAACATAAATAAAATAACATTTAAAATGTTCTAAACAATATTTGTCTCATTTTACTTTTCATTTCAGAAAATATATGATGTATAATATAAATATGATATATAAAATATAAATATGATTAAAACATTTTTTTTTTAAAATAAACATACTAATAAATTTTATTTAAAGACTCACATAACAAACTTACATCCAGAGGGGAAGAACTTGAGTAATATAATTATTATTTAAAGTGTTAAATCATAGGCAGTCATCTTGAAAATTATGATTTTCCAGATATTTACCCTGTGCAATTAAAAATGGGCAAATCTTCATATATCAAGCAATATCATGTGGCAAAAAGGTTTGGTGGTGCTGACAGTTAACTCATTTGTACATTATTTTTTGTCTTGTATTTGAATCCAGTCTGAACGAATACAAAGTTTCAAAAAGGTTAGAAATTTTTATGTAGATTATTCTGAAGACAAAAAAGTTAGATATTTTATTATTAGTTAATAAAAATCTATCCATATTGTTTAAGAAGATAAGACAAAAAGAAATACAATCTTAAATCCCTATTCATGTAAAGTCAATAGTGAGTCATCATTTTAAAAAGGTCATCAAACATCAGTAAGATATTTAATGCTTAATTTATTTATGAAATGGTTAACAAGACTATCTAATGTTAGACTACCTAAATATATTCTTAGTTCACTTAAGAATTTCTCAGTTAGTTGATAATGAATTTTCAGATCAATTTTAAATTTAAAAATTCCATTACAGGTATGTTATTAAATCTTAAAATGATACAAGTAAATAATCCTATAATCAGCTGATGTTAAAACACTACAATCACTCCATCCATGTAACCATCCTTAATGTTTTACAGTTTTCTCAAGGAGAAATTTATTTAGAAATATTTAATTTGCAAATCCTCTACTCACATCATTTGGAATCTTTCAAAACATTAGTATGACCTTTTAAAAATAGAATCATTTTAAATATAGACATTAACAATTAAAATTTAAATATATATATATATATATATATATATATATATATATATATATATATATTTTATTTAATTTATATATAACTATAAAACTTTATTACACATAGTTAAACAAAATATTATTTAAGTATTTATTGTTGTAACCAATGGAAAATAACAATTTTATTAATACTTAAATATGCTGTATTTTGGGCAGCCTCATGTGACTAATTTGGTAATTCATTTCAAAAGAGAAATGAGTAAAATAGATGAGGGGAATAAAAGATTAAGTTTTAGCCTTCAGGTTCAAAACTATTTTTAATAAATAATAAATAATAGTGCAACAAATTTCTTTTAGAAACACATAAACTTCACATGAACACTATTTATTATACTTGCTCATAACTGTTATTAAAGCAGGAAAAAACTCTTCATACAGTAGTGCCACTCAGTACAAGTCAGAATAATCAATAGATGCCAGAAGGCTTGTGCATAAAATCCCTACCCAGTGCCTATTTCTCATTGATGACAGATGCAAGGTTAACTAGGCTGGGAATATTGGATGAGTAGGCACTAGATAAAAAATTTTATGCACAAGCTTGCTGGCATCCATTGATTACTCTGGCTTCCACTGAGTGGCATATTGTATGGAGAGTTTTTCCTGTTTTAATTTAGTAACACATATCAGAAAATAATACATTCAAGTGATAAATATAATCATTGACATTAAAGAATTCAACTTATAAATATAAAAATTGGGTAAAATATTCACTATGATTTTTTTATAAGTGATGTTGTTTTTCCTGCTAATTATTTTCTGTTTGATATTATTATCTTTGCCTTGACTTATTTTTTGATAAAAAAACAAACAAATATTTTCAAATAAAATATGCAGGTGAACATCCTATATTTATCAAAATTTAGTTGTTAAACAATTAATATTGCAAAGATAATAATATATTGATATAAGCTTCAGATTTTCAATTTCAATATTTTAATTTAGAATAAGGGTATTTTAACACAATGACTGATTTTGACTATGATATTAAGCCAATATAGCCTTTGGCTTGAAAACTCATTATTAGTTTCACTTTCCTCTGAATAATACTGATGTCTAGATATTTAAACTTTTGTTGTAAAATGAATGCAAAACTGTGATATAATTGATATAGAATAACCACAAGTGAGCCTTTCAAGACCTGATAGCAGTGGTTGAATTTGAAGGGCTAAGGCTAGTCTGTGAATAATATTATTTTATTTTTCATTGTGTGAGCAATTCATTATTTCAATTATAAAACAAAAATACATTGAAATCAGTTTCTAGTGTAGGTTGTTTAGCAACATATTTGTCTATATTGGCATCGTGATTTTCAATTTTTGACAGACATATGTAGACAATTCCATCTCACTCTCATCTTTTTCAACTTTCCTTGTGAAAAATTGAAGCAAAACCTTTCTTATTTTTTCCTCCCAGTTCAAAACATGTCTCATCTAAGGATACTTCTTATTTCTTGTTATCACTCTGTATAAAACAATTATTCAGTAATGACTTCATGAATAAGACATTTACAAAGCCAACTCTTAAAATTTTAGTGAAACAAAATATTTTTTGAAAAATAGATTTAAATTATAATATCTCAAATTCTAAATTATTATTGCAAATTGAAATATTTCGAGATTCAGCTTGTTCCACCAATTGTCTCATATTAAATGATGAAGACTAATAAATGAAGATTTTATATAACTACAGGTAGTATCAAAATCCTATGGATTGATATTAAAAAGGTATAAAAGATTAAAAAAATTTACACTAAAAGATTATATGTATATATATATGTCCACAGATGGCGTTCTACCAAAAACATCGATCAAGCGTATGTTTTGTTTACATAAACGTCATAGTAGCATTCACTTTCTCTAACTATAATTCCACTTTCAGATCATGATTTCAAGCTATTTGCTATCATCAGTGAAAGACAGGAATAAAGAAACTAGATCTAAATACAAACTCTGAGCGTTTATGAAACAATTTCTATTCAGCTTGCAAGCGTGAATTTTTTAGACACGTAATGTCTTCAAACTCAGCATAGCAAACCAGATAGCTATATGGGTCTGATCTCAGTTCAGCATCACCACATAGTAGAAGCCTCTGCAATCTATATCATTGCAAGAAAGACCTCAAAGGTACAAGCAAGTTAAAAAACTTGCTAACGCTTGTATTTATGTCCACAGATGGCGTTCTACCAAAAACACCGATCAAGCGTATGTTTTGTTTACATAAACGTCAGAGTAGCATTCACTATCTCTAACTATAATTCCACTTTCAGATCATGATTTCAAGCTATTTTCTATCATCAGTGAAAGACAGGAATAAAGAAACTAGATCTAAATACAAACTCTGAGCGTTTATGAAACAATTTCTATTCAGCTTGCAAGCGTGAATTTTTTAGTCACATAAGGTCTTCAAACTCAGCATAGCAAACCAGATAGCTATATGGGTCTGATTTCAGTTCAGCATCACCACATAGTAGAAGCCTCAGCAATGTATATCATTGCAAGAAAGACCTCAAAGGTACATTTATGATAAACAAAAATGCAAGTTAAAAAACTTGCTAACGCTTGTATTTATGTCGACAGATGGCGTTCTACCAAAAACACCGATCAAGCGTATGTTTTGTTTACATAAACGTCAGAGTAGCATTCACTATCTCTAACTATAATTCCACTTTCAGATCATGATTTCAAGCTATTTGCTATCATCAGTGAAAGAGAGGAATAAAGAAACTAGATCTAAATACAAACTCTGAGCGTTTATGAAACAATTTCTATTCAGCTTGCAAGCGTGAATTTTTTAGACACGTAATGTCTTCAAACTCAGCATAGCAAACCAGATAGCTAGATGGGTCTGATCTCAGTTCAGCATCACCACATAGTAGAAGCCTCTGCAATCTATATCATTGCAAGAAAGACCTCAAAGGTACATTTATGATAAACAAAAATGCAAGTTAAAAAACTTGCTAACGCTTGTATTTATGTTCACAGATGGCGTTCTACCAAAAACACCGATCAAGCGTATGTTTTGTTTACATAAACGTCAGAGTAGCATTCACTATCTCTAACTATAATTCCACTTTCAGATCATGATTTCAAGCTATTTGCTATCATCAGTGAAAGACAGGAATAAAGAAACTAGATCTAAATACAAACTCTGAGTGTTTATGAAACAATTTCTATTCAGCTTGCAAGCATGAATTTTTTAGACATGTAATGTCTTCAAACTCAGCATAGCAAACCAGATAGCTATATGGGTCTGATCTCAGTTCAGCATCACCACATAGTAGAAGCCTCTGCAATCTATATCATTGCAAGAAAGACCTCAAAGGTACATTTATGATAAACAAAAATGCAAGTTAAAAAACTTGCTAACGCTTGTATTTATGTCCACAGATGGCGTTCTACCAAAAACACCGATCAAGCATATGTTTTGTTTACATAAACGTCAGAGTAGCATTCACTATCTCTAACTATAATTCCACTTTCAGATCATGATTTCAAGCTATTTTCTATCATCAGTGAAAGACAGGAATAAAGAAACTAGATCTAAATACAAACTCTGAGCGTTTATGAAACAATTTCTATTCAGCTTGCAAGCGTGAATTTTTTAGACACATAAGGTCTTCAAACTCAGCATAGCAAACCAGATAGCTATATGGGTCTGATTTCAGTTCAGCATCACCACATAGTAGAAGCCTCAGCAATCTATATCATTGCAAGAAAGACCTCAAAGGTACATTTATGATAAACAAAAATGCAAGTTAAAAAACTTGCTAACGCTTGTATTTATGTCCACAGATGGCGTTCTACCAAAAACACCGATCAAGCGTATGTTTTGTTTACATAAACGTCAGAGTAGCATTCACTATCTCTAACTATAATTCCACTTTCAGATCATGATTTCAAGCTATTTGCTATCATCAGTGAAAGACAGGAATAAAGAAACTAGATCTAAATACAAACTCTGAGCGTTTATGAAACAATTTCTATTCAGCTTGCAAGCGTGAATTTTTTAGACACATAATGTCTTCAAACTCAGCATAGCAAACCAGATAGCTATATGGGTCTGATCTCAGTTCAGCATCACCACATAGTAGAAGCCTCTGCAATCTATATCATTGCAAGAAAGACCTCAAAGGTACATTTATGATAAACAAAAATGCAAGTTAAAAAACTTGCTAACGCTTGTATTTACGTCCACAGATGGCGTTCTACCAAAAACACCGATCAAGCGTATGTTTTGTTTACATAAACGTCAGAGTAGCATTCACTATCTCTAACTATAATTTCACTTTCAGATCATGATTTTAAGCTATTTGCTATCATCAGTGAAAGACAGGAATAAATAAACTAGATCTAAATACAAACTCTGAGCATTTATGAAACAATTTCTATTCAGCTTGCAAGCATGAATTTTTTAGACATGTAATGTCTTCAAACTCAGCATAGCAAACCAGATAGCTATATGGGTCTGATCTCAGTTCAGCATCACCACATAGTAGAAGCCTCTGCAATCTATATCATTGCAAGAAAGACCTCAAAGGTACATTTATGATAAACAAAAATGCAAGTTAAAAAACTTGCTAATGCTTGTATTTATGTCCACAGATGGCGTTCTACCAAAAAAATTCACGCTTGCAAGCTGAATAGAAATTGTTTCATAAACGCTCAGAGTTTGTATTTAGATCTAGTTTTTTTATTCCTGTCTTTCACTGATGATAGCAAATAGCTTGAAATCATGATCTGAAAGTGGAATTATAGTTAGAGATAGTGAATGCTACTCTGACGTTTATGTAAACAAAACATACGCTTGATCGGTGTTTTTGGTAGAACGCCATCTGTGGACATAAATACAAGTGTTAGCAAGTTTTTTAACTTGCATTTTTGTTTATCATAAATGTACCTTTGAGGTCTTTCTTGCAATGATATAGATTGCAGAGGCTTCTACTATGTGGTGATGCTGAACTGAGATCAGACCCATATAGCTATCTGATTTGCTATGCTGAGTTTGAAGACATTACGTGTCTAAAAAATTCACGCTTGCAAGCTGAATAGAAATTGTTTCATAAACGCTCAGAGTTTATATTTAGATCTAGTTTATTTATTCCTGTCTTTCACTGATGATAGCAAATAGCTTGAAATCATGATCTGAAAGTGGAATTATAGTTAGAGATAGTTAATGCTACTCTTATGTTTATGTAAACAAAACATACGCTTGATCGGTGTTTTTGGTAGAACGCCGTCTGTGGACATAAATACAAGCGTTAGCAAGTTTTTTAACTTGCATTTTTGTTTATCATAAATGTACCTTTGAGGTCTTTCTTGCAATGATATAGATTGCAGAGGCTTCTACTATGTGGTGATGCTGAACTGAGATCAGCCCCATATAGCTATCTGGTTTGCTATGCTGAGTTTGAAGACATTACGTGTCTAAAAAATTCACGCTTGCAAGCTGAATAGAAATTGTTTCATAAACGCTCAGAGTTTGTATTTAGATCTAGTTTCTTTATTCCTGTCTTTCACTGATGATAGCAAATAGCTTGAAATCATGATCTGAAAGTGGAATTATAGTAACAGATAGTGAATGCTACTCTGACGTTTATGTAAACAAAACATACGCTTGACTGGTGTTTTTGGTAGAATGCCATCTGTGGACATAAATATAAGCGTTAGCAAGTTTTTTAACTTGCATTTTTGTTTATCATAAATGTACCTTTGAGGTCTTTCTTGCAATGATATAGATTACAGAGGCTTCTACTATGTGGTGATGCTGAACTGAGATCAGACCCATATAGCTATCTGGTTTGCTATGCTGAGTTTGAAGACATTACGTGTCTAAAAAATTCACGCTTGCAAGCTGAATAGAAATTGTTTCATAAACGCTCAGAGTTTGTATTTAGATCTAGTTTCTTTATTCCTGTCTTTCACTGATGATAGAAAATAGCTTGAAATCATGATCTGAAAGTGGAATTATAGTTAGAGATAGTGAATGCTACTCTGACGTTTATGTAAACAAAACATATACTTGATCGGTGTTTTTGGTTGAACGCCATCTGTGGACATAAATACAAGCGTTAGCAAGTTTTTTAACTTGTATTTTTGTTTATCATAAATGTACCTTTGAGGTCTTTCTTGCAATGATATAGATTGCAGAGGCTTCTGCTATGTGGTGATGCTGAACTGAGATCAGACCCATATAGCTATCTGGTTTGCTATGCTGAGTTTGAAGACATTACGTGTCTAAAAAATTCACGCTTGCAAGCTGAATAGAAATTGTTTCATAAACGTCCAGAGTTTGTATTTAGATCTAGTTTTTTTATTCCTGTCTTTCACTGATGATAGCAAATAGCTTGAAATCATGATTTGAAAGTGGAATTATAGTTAGAGATAGTGAATGCTACTCTGACGTTTATGTAAACAAAACATACGCTTGATCGGTGTTTTTGGTAGAACGCCATCTGTGGACATAAATACAAGCGTTAGCAAGTTTTTTAACTTGCATTTTTGTTTATCATATATATATAAAAGATAATGTTAAATTAGATGACAATTGGATTTTGTTAAATATAACTTTTTTTTTCTTTTGAAATATCAATTCCAGTTAAATATTTTGTAGATAAATGAAATTATAACCATGAAATGGAATTGTAATTCTGATTATAGTTGAAATAAAAAGTTATCAAGTACCTTGATTTGAGTTTTATAAAAATTAAATAAAAAAAATGCTTGTAAAATGTTTAGAGATACTTCATAAAATTAATTGATTTAGACCATTTTATTTTAAAACAGGTGAAACTCACTATATATATTGCCACACATAGCAAGCTAGAGTAATCAATGGATTCCAGAAGGATTGTGCATAAAATCTCTATTTAGTATCTACTGATCCAATATCACCAGACTATTTTCTGGCTTATGGCCTTCGTCAGTGAGGAGCCTTTGCATCTAGATCTTAGGATCTAATGCAAACCTCCAGCAACCACCTTTTATCTCCCTTTAACTACAAAACTATGAGTCTTAAACTAAAAACACCTTAATGTTTTCAATCCAAGCCCATTGGCCTATATAGTCATATGGGTATGAACCCAGTTTAGTATCTAAACATTTTGGTGTCTTTGGTTCTTTAATAACCATAGCCACCACTATCCTATTAGGCAGAATTGGTTTTAAGTCAATAAACATCACATGACCACCTCCTCTTATGCTTGTGTATAACTGTTGTTAAAACAGGCAAACTAGTCTGGAGATATTGCATGAGTAGGCACTAGATAGGGATTTTATGCATAAGCCTTCTGGCATCCATTGATTACTCTAGCTTGCTGTTTGTGGCAATATATATAGCGAGTTATACCTGTTTTAACAACAGTTATACACAAGCATAAAAGGAGGTGGTAATGTGAGGTTTATTGGCTTAACATTTTATTTTATTAATAAAATAGCAATTTAATATTCATCAATTGACTAACCTAGAACATATATCAAAAATATTAAATAATTAATGTAAAAATATATTGTTAACGTATTAAGAAAATTTTGATAAAAATGAAGAAAAAAAAAACAGCTACAAAGAGAAAAAAGGGATTGTATAAGTTAATACAACTGACACCTTATCTTAATATACTGGAGTTCAATTAATTATGATAAAGATAATGTTTACCAAATTTATAATCATTATATAAATGGTATAGATAATGTTAATAAAATTGATAACCAAATATGTATATACATATACATTCAAAGTCGCAAATGTTTGTTCATCTGCATAACAAAGTGGTTTCTTTCTTCTTTATGACCTAATGCTAAGTGCACTTTTGATGACATTCACCGTATATATACATAATATATTTGTGGACATTTGTAAGGGGGGAATTTATATGTGCTGTATGAATATAAAATTTTGTAGGAAAAATATGTAAATTTGGTAATGTAAAAAAAGGGTTGATTGGATCATATGAAATTGAAATAACTACCATGTTTCCCACAAAATAAAACCTAACCAGAAAGTAAGACTTACCATGAATAATCTAGATGCTTGTAATATAATCCATAGCAAAAATACAATCACCATCATCATCATGACCAGAAGAACAACCTTTTTTTTGTTTGTTGAAGCACATAATGTATATATTGAAATATAAAATAATGAATATATAAATAAATAAGACTACTGATTAAGGCTTTAAATAAATGATAATATAAATTATAAGGAAACATATGTACATGTCTGTTGAACATTTTTAACAAACATAATTATATGCGCATAGAGAAACAATTTCCTCTCAGCCAAATATTCAACTTAAGATAAGCAATTTATTAACTTTATGAAAGTTTAACAAACTTTTAAAGTTTTACCTACCCAAATCAGTTCAGCAGACGATTTATAATTTTCTTTATGTAATTTTAGGTATTTATTTATTTATATTTAATACTTAGATTTACAATGTTTGACAAAGGTTTAGTGTTTGATTGCAGTAGCTTTTAAACATTCAAGATAAAAGAAAATTGTCTTTGTTTTTTAAACACTCCCCTCCTAAAAGTTTAAATATTGAAATTGACTTTAATAATTAATGTTTAGTTTATGCTTAAATCAATCTTTTTTTTCTAAAGAAAGGAATTTAAAAAAATACCCAAGAAGGACTATTACGGTAATTTGGAAATGGTTTATAATGTGCACCCTTGATAACAGATGGATATGATTATGTCTTATACAAATCTCATCATTCAATATGCATTCGTGTTTAATGTGATGTTAAATATAGAAATGTTTTATGAGTTTTTGTGTTGCATTTCTATTTACTTTTGTACAGATAATCCGCCTTAATTTTAATCATTTCTGTTATCACTTCTATTTCATAGCTTACAATGCAAATGATAGAGAAAATACCATTATCCATCATCCCTTTTCCTAGTTGCATTAAAGAACAAAGGAGAAGAATGTTGACCTTACTAGGCTTTCCAATTAGGTGATAATAATTTGAATTTTTTTAAAATAATGATTTTATTTTTGACTAACTTTACCTGGCAATTCATTTACACATCTAAATTGTATGTGTTTCTGCTAATTGAGCAATATATCATTTGGGTAAAAACAATTCGAAAAAAAAAAACAACAATAAAAAAATATATTATTTCCAATTTGTACTTGAATTTAGTTTTATTATGGGTATACTACTATTAAACTATGAGAGTCATTTATAATTCTATATACAAATATATGCCTGTTTATATATTAAATAATTATATTAAGCAAGTGACTATGTAAAGACAGATAATACGCTGTAAAAAAGAAATAATTTTATTACTCAGTGTTAAAAAAACATGTCTTGATAGTTTAAATTTTATTTTTACCAAATTTTAAAATATAAATTTTGAATGTTAAAGAGGAAATGCTTATTGCCAATAACATCTGCATAATTTAAAGGAAAAGCAGAAGAAAAAAAAATGTTTATTATGATCTTCAAATCTTTGAATTTGCATCGAGTTCGCACTAAAAAATAATTATTTTTTTATGGAGTTTACGTCTAAAGTTCAATTAACACTTCTTACGTTTTGTAAAAAAATAAAAAAAAAAATATTACCAATATAATAATGGCACAAGAGCAAAAAAGTTTGAGTCAAATAAAAAAAAGTTTGTATCTTGTATCCATGTTTGTGTGTGTATATATATCATAAAGACACTATAACAGATTAACTAAATTAATAATAATTTAGGTAGCCGAGTATAATTTCAACATATTAGCATCATACTCATAGATGTTAACACAACAACATTTTACTTTTATATTTAAAAATCATTTTTTATTTAAAGACTGTTGATTCTCTGATTCAACGTGTGTTTATTTTTTGCAATAATCAATTATCTTTAATTTTCCATCTTTTTTTCTTTCTTCACAAACTACCTCAATAATATGTAAATAAAATCCATTTTCATATCATTTTCATGAATATAAATTGTCCATATATTTGTAAAGTTTTATATTTTCTGTTTATAAATAATTGTTCTAGTTAAGCGTTGGTAGCCTTAGTGGTTAGCATAGCTGCCTTCCAAGCAGCTGGCCTGGGTTCGCTTCTTGGTCAACGCATTTGACATATGAAAAAAATAAAAAGCTCTGTCATTCTTATCTTTAAGTTTGTACTAGTTTTCCCATAGTGTAAATTATGATAAAGATATTTATTGTATACATAAACCATGGCATTAAGTAAAGCTTTATAACATTATATTTTAAATAAGACTGCGTAAGAATGCTTTCACTTAATTCATCCATTTTTATATTCCATTCTTTTTTTTGCCTAGCTTTTTAATTCCACCTAACTCTTCCTATCACTTATATCAATCAACAATGTAAATCTATTTCATTCTTTCTTCTTACTTCCATTCACCATTCAGTACAAGACATCTTTCATTAAACTATATATTTTTTCTTAACATGTGTTCACACCAGTTTCTTTCTCTTTCTCTCTCTGATTTTCTCTATAAATCTTCTTTTTCCATTTACTCTTTTCAAAATTTCTTTGTTATTTTATTTATCCAACTGATTTTTTTATCCTTGTCCATGTCCACATCTCAAAGACTACCAATCAGTTCCTAATTTTATTATTCATTGACCGTGTTTCACAACCATACATTAGTATACTCTACACATAGCATTTTATTAATCTTTTTCTTATTTTTCTTTTCAAAGGTTCACAAATTATCTTCTTTCTCTTAATAAATGTCTCCTTTGTCAGTGTTATTCTTCTTTAAACTTCAAATTCATGTCCTCCATCCTCATTCAATCAACTATCCAAATATATAAATCTCTTTACCCATTGTATTATGTTATCGTGGATTTAAATTTGCAATCGTTTTGCATTTCTCCATATCCATAAACCAGTCTTCTCAACATTAATCTTCAGTCCTTATTCCATATATCCTTTTTCCAATTTATTTAACATATTCTGAAGACAATTTTCATCCTCAGCTATAAGATCCATATCATCTGCAAATCTTATATATTTCATTACTCTACCTCCAACATTTGCTTCTCCAAAGTCGAAATAATTATTTAGCATGTCTTTTAAATAAATATTAAATAAAACTGGTGACATACTGAAGATTTGCCTAACTCCATTTTTATATTCACTTCATCAGTGTCATAAATCTCCAATTTTATTAGTATCCTTTGTCCAGATTATATATTCCAAATTAATGTTCTCTGTTTCCAAAAATCTCTATCTTTTAAGATGGACATAAATTTATTCCAAGTTATTCATTCAAATGCTTTTTTCAAATACACAAAACATCTACCAATTCCTTTATTATTTTTAATATATCTCTGCAATTGTTCTAACAACACCAATATCATATCTGGTACTTTTTACTCTCCACAAACCAAACTGTTTTTCTCCAATATAATATCCTACCTTTTCATAAATTGTTTGATTAAAATCATCAGTAAAATTTTAAAAGAATGAGAAAACAAACTTATTACTGTTCACATTTTTTTTTTCTTTTTATGAATTGGAATCATTATAGTTTTTAAAAAAATATTTAGGCCAAACTATACTGTTATATATCAAATTATAATGTCCACCTAGATCCAACATAGTAATTTTTCCCATTTCTTTCAAAAATTCTACAGATATTGCATCAAATTCAACAGAATTCCCATTTTTCATTTGTGCAGATGACTTTCTTAGTTCATCTGTCAATTTTTAAGTTTATAATTAATTATCTTCTTTACTAAATAGACACTGAAGAGGTTTTTTCATCTGTTTAATATATCATTGCTATCATTTAAACTCTTTACATCCTTATTTGCAATCATATCTTTCACCTACTGAAAATTTTTTATCTCTTTACATTCTTGCACTAACCATTATTCTTCGGTAAGTCTGTTTCTTTCTTAGCTTATTGTTCATTTTTCTATATGGCCTTTGCCCTTCCTCAGTAATTACATTCTTTCATCTTTTCTGTACCTTCTTCATTTCCAACATATTTTCAGTTATTCAAGGTCATTTAGCTTTTCTTATGGGAACAATATCTCTTTAATTTTTTGCTGTTTTTAAGAATTCTTTTTAATTCTACACCAACATTGATCAGGGCTATTAATATATTCTTTATCTTCAGCAACTTTTTTTTATTTTCACATATTAAAACTAATTTCCCTTTTCCATTTCTCTCAATTTTTACATGTGCCATCTTACAAATCTTTCCCCTTTTTAAATTATTTCAAAATTAATTTTAATTTAACTATAATCAGATTATGATCTGACTTTATATAAGCATGAGTCAAAACATATGAACCATTAATAGCATTTTTACATCTACATTGAAATTAATATATAATCAATTTGATAACACCTCTATCACCTGGAGCTTTCCATATATACAATCCTTTAATATGGGTTTTAAAACAAGTCTTTATAATCACAAACCCATTCTCCTTACAAAACTGTACAAGCCAGTCACCACTCTCATTTCTTTTACCAATACCATAATTTTCAACATTTTCCCCTCACATTTCCCCACAGCAGAATTCCAATTATCCAATAGCAGTATACATATTTTTTTCACATTGAATACTTCCCTCTATTTTCTCACAAATTTCGTCAATTCAATATCATCATGACTAGTCATCAATATATAAACTTGTATATTACCAAATCCCTAGGACTTGCATTTATTCTTATCATCATATGGTTATCATCGATTCAATCAACCTTTGCGACACTATTCCAAATTTTCTTCCCCACAAGAATGCCAGCTCCATTAATTGATCCATCACCACTCATATAAAATAAATTCATATCTGAACTTCTTATTTCCCCACATCTCTCCAGCCTAACTTCATTTAATTCTCTAACATCAATATTATTTATATACAACCCTCTTTAAAAATTTGCAACTTCCCAACTTTTCTCAAAGATCTAACATTCTATGTGTCAATTATAAATATGTGTTCTCTCAATGAATTAAATTTATGATAATTTTGCAGATTTATAGCCCAAGTAGCCTCATGTCATAGATCCTGCCCAGCACTACATCAAAGCCATTCTTAAGTAATGTTTCAACCTCATATAAGACTAAACTAAATATATTATATTCCACAAGTACTATTTTATGTTATGCATCAAGTCTCATGTATTTTCACACTTGTTCCTTGGCAGCTAAGTAATTTTTTTATTTTATTAATAAAAATGGCTTCCTTTTATCTTCTTTTAAGTTTTCATTTAATTAATCTTTTCTAAATTAAAACCAAATTCCACATTTTAGTCCATATATTCTTTCAACCCAAATGTAAAAAGATAGAATGAATCCATCTATCCTTTGTGTTGAAATGATAGTTTAATTCATTACATCTTTTCACAAAGACTTTATCTTGTATTTGGCAGTAAGAGTATTCATTTACAGTTAAAAATCCACAATGTGCATGTGCTGATTATTACTATTACAGTTTATAAAAACATAACACTATCCTAAACTAAATATCTCATTTACATATGTTTAATTTCAAATAAGAATGACATATTGTAAATTCTAGAAAAATTTGCAGCATCATTCATTCAGGCAAAGTAAAAGTAATTTAAAGTGATTGCTTAACATCTCCACACTCTCATTCCCAAAAGCTTAAGATTTGCCATACATAAACATTTGGGTTTAAAGGATAGATGGATTCATTCTATCTTTCCACAAAGATTTTATCTTGTTTTGGAAGTGAGAGTATTCATTTATAGTTAAAATTCACAAAGCGCATGTGCATTAGCTTAATCGCTGATTATTACTATTACAATTTATAAAAACAAAGTGCAATATAAAATAAATCTCATTTACACATTAATTATTGTATCATTATTCAAAATAGATTGCCATCAATAGACATAATAGATTTGTTATACTATTTCCCCATTCCAGTGGTTGCTTTCATTGTGTGAAAAAAGAACATTTAAAGTGACCACGATTAGTGATTGCATTTATCTTTTTTGCAGTTTTAAGCCAACGATTGATTTAAACCTTCTTGCCAATAGTAGAACTTATCCCTTTAGATCTCCATACTTGTTATAATATTTCAGAGGCAGATTAGTTAGTATACAGCACTATCTTCAATGTATAATTATTATTGTTTCTTCAAGTGCTTGCTAACCAATGAGTATGCTAGCTTAGGAATTGTATTTTATATTCATGAATATTGAATTTAAGGTGAAGCTCTTAACAATGACACAAAATATCCCAGTAGGTTATAATGTCATCTTAGATTCTGAATGCAAAATTGTAAAATCAGTGTTTCACTTTCTATTCTACTACTATCACTGGTCAGGACGACATCATTTAAAAAATTAGACAAAAATAATATTGCTTGAAATACTTTGTTATATTCTAATGTATGTTTTAGTAATAATATCTGTACATCTTTGAAAATTTTACATAAAGTTTGACTTATCTAAATAATATTTGACAATTAAAATTAGATTTAGGTAACAGTCCAACATGTAATTGTAAATATAATATAGTATGTACATTAACCTGCTGCCCGAATTTTGCGATGGCAAAATAATGTACCTTTTTTGCATGGAGGTGTGTGTGTTTGCGATGACAAAATGCCATATTAAAAAGTCACAATTACCATATTTTTTTGTCAAGCATTGTTAGCTGAGAGGTCATCATAGTAGCCTTGCAAGCAAGTAATTGGTTGCAGACGGTTGTGGGTTCGCACCCCAGCCGATGCTATGACATATAAAAAAAAAATACCATATTTTGCCATCACAAATAATCCCCCCTCCCAACCAATGCAGATTGGTGCTACATTCTGCCAATTGCAAAGATGGGCAATGGTTCCTTGTTTATTTATATATTACTCCAATTCCAAGATTAAATTTATAAGGATAATTTTCCTCCACTAATTTTAATTATCTCCTTAAAAGCACGAAATGCATCTTGGGAGTCATTTGTCTTTTATTCTATCTTCATTTATATGAATTTAAAAGAATGGGGAAGTATGGAGGTTGTTTGGTATATCTATAAATAATCTTATATATAAATCAACCATTCAAATAACTAAACAATCCAACCAATAAATTTGCTGGTTATATCAAACTTTCAAATTATTATATAATATAAAATCCATATCCATTATTGGCGCCCCACCCTCCAGAACAATTGATCTATATCTATAATAATCTTTTTTTTTTATTTCATTATAGATAATTGCCAAATCTACATATACCAATACCCATTCTTCCCTCCATCTAACATTACAAATATAAACCAATGACTAACTAGATTTTACTCACGATGTAAATCTTTTTTTTGTTTAATATTTTAAATAATAAAAAATTACTTTTTTAAAACAGCCAAAACTCACTATAAGTATTGTCACACACAGCAAGCTAGAGTAATCAATGGATGCCATAAGTCTTGTGCATAAAATCCTCATCTAGTGCCTACTCATCCAAACCAGAACTAGGCTGGGGATAATGGATGAGTATGCACTAGATGGACATTTTATGCACGAGCCTTCTGGCATCCATTGATTACTCTAGCATTCTGGGTGTGACAATACGTATAGTGAGTTTTGCCTGTTTTAACAACAGCTATACACAAGCATAAGAAGTGGTGGACATGTGAAGTTACTTTTTTATGATCAGAAAATAGCGAAATGAAAATAGGACTGTTATAGGCTTAAAACAAATGTCCTGGGAAAGAGATAATTGACTGAATTTTATATTATACAGTAATTTGAAAAGTTAAATTATAGACGAATTGATTAGATAACTGTTTGGATTGTTTAAAGTTATTTTAAAAAATGGTTTATTTTAATTCCAGTTCCCTGTTATGCATATTGGTTATTTCTTATAAAAGTTAATCATTCTGCATTAACATTCAAATTCATATTTTTTTTTACTTCTAATATTTTTCATCAAAAATAATTATTAGATTATGTTCTTCTGCGGTATTTTATTTTATATTATCTGCAAATTTTAATATGAAGTGATTTAAATGTTTTTATACTACATTAAATTATATAAAAATAAAATCTTAGATTTGTTTAATTACGGTTAATACAAGTAAACTTCATTAATATTTAATGTAATATTTAGAAGTAAAAAATACATAAGATAAAATATGATTGTATAAAAATTATTAAGAGTAAAAAATTATACAGTATATATAAATTTTCATACTTATTCAACTAAATATTAATTTTTAATGGAAGTATTACATTTTTTAATTATATAAAACGTTCCCTGAACTGTGTAAAATGTAAACTCATTAGATATTCATAAACGGTGAATAAATACTATGAGTTTTTTTTTAAATTTAATATAATACGTATAATTTTTATAGTTCAAAATTATTATATATATTGTCTTTTATTACTTTAGCTAACGTTGGTATTCATGTTACTGACAAAAGTCACATTAAAATTATCACATTCATTAATTTATCTAGCAATATAACTATAAATTTAAGTTATCTTTCCTTAACATTCCCCAAGAATATTTATACCTTATACTGAAGCAGTCAGATCTGAGTCTGATCCTAGCTTCATGACATCTAGCCATAAGCCCACTTCAAACCCTAGTACTAACCTTAAATTTCTGATGCAATGGGGCTTTATACATTCAATCCACGCTAATTTCCATAAAGAATAACTTATTTCATAAATGCGTATTAAAATTAATTAGTTTCAGATTTAAATTGATCAATTCTATTAATAAATTCATGACAGAATTATTCATGAATTTATATATTATAACTGCATGGATTGTGCATATATATTTATAAATATTTAAATATATATAATTGTTTAAAAGTTTCATTGCATCGGGAATGTTTGATTTTATTTTTAAATAATTTGTTAAAGTTTTATTGATTAAAAGCTACATTCTTTCGATAAGCTTTCAGATTTTCCCTTTCCAAAAACAACAGTTAAAGTTTTATTAATTATAAAAAAAGATAAGGATTTCCTAATTAAAATCATTTTCTGATTTTAAGAATTCATTTTCTAATTAGAAAATGAATTCAAGTTAATGAGTTTGAAAGCCTTATTGAAGGAATGTATCTAAAAACAACCAGTAAATCTAAAAAACATTGATAATGAAAGAAGCGCTAGCCTGAAGGCATCAGAGGACAGTATATATATATATAGCTCTGAAAAGTTTGGAGAAAAAATAAGCCATCTTTGTTGTAGAGAAGTGCAGTAAACTCTGTGCGTTTTAAATAGTGTTTCGATCATGGTAAGGGGCTAAACGTCAGGAATCTGGCTATCGGTTCCTGAAGTCCCCTGAAAATCTTCAATGGAGCTGCTGAATCTTTTCCGGACCAATCATGCTGCTAAAATTATGAAAAGCCACTAAAATGCTGTTCCAGTAATCGACTAAATGCATGCCTACGTTTTTACCAACCTGGACATGTAAACTAAGAACCAGCCCCAGAAGAAATGGGTAATATGTTTCCATAATGAACCTTAAACTTTCTGGCCAGTTTCGAACTTTACTTTACACTCCCTTTAGAGCTCTTTTATTCTTTAATGTAATAATCTTTATAAAACCTTTTATTCATGCTACTGTAAACTTATATCATAATTCTCTCAACCTCTAGTCTTTAAACTTTCTCTATTCTTACTTGGCGGTTCATTTATTATATTATATATATATTTGTGTGCTTTATTAATGTCGTTTATTTTTAATTATATGCCAATAATCTTTCGACTCGATGAGCTCCTTTGTTCTATTTGCCTCACGCAAATAATATAATATTAATTCTAATAGTAGTTCTCGCCCATTAGAACTAAATTTATAAGTTCTATCAATCATCGAGTCGAAAGAAATTATTACATGTTTACTATTTTTATAATTGGCTAATAATAAATTATTAGCTCCATTTCCAATCTATGCCCCAGCTATTTTTTCATGTTTACCAATATGTATTTATTCATATATATAATCTTAAAATGTTTTCTGCAAAAGGGTCGATAAAGGAATCAACTAAATATACTCTAATTCAAATTTCAGTTAATTGCTATTTAGATTCAGGAAGGGCATGATGATTGGGGCATAATTAATATGATTTGCAAATACTTTAAAATAGTTTTCATTAAATCTCGTTTGACTTTAATTAATTGATCAAGTCATCATGTAGAGCATTCTATATGGGTTTTAGCATTCAAACGATGACTATCAAGTCATCATCTTCAAATGTTGCTGACGTAGGGCAATCTTCCACCCTGTTAGGCTGGTCAGTGATAACATTTCTTTTATTTTAAATTATCGAGGAAGAAAGCACTTCCTCTCCTGTTCATATTAGTCAAAGGGCCTAAGACTTGTCAGATGCAAGCTGCCATAGGACTTCGATCATCGACTAGCTATTATCTTTCAATTTCATTTTATAGCTCATAATTCGTCAGCACCATTACCTCTCTGTTCCGGTAAAGCCCGCTCTGATGCTCATAATTCATGATAAAGTGATTTCAATTAAAGTCAAACAAATTTTTAGTTATCTTGAAGTAAATAAGTTTTTCAATATAGATTAAAGTTATGCCCTAAAATACGTATCTTGCTTTTTGTGAATTGATTTGCGAATGTGAAAATAAATATCACATTCTTTTGTATAAAATTAGAGTAATAAATTCCTTTACTAATGAATACCGTTATCTGCCTTTTATTTCTTATTGGGGGCATAGACATAAACTTTCAAATATTGCGTAATATTTATTGGCATATAATAAGGACCGCCACTTGTGTTATAATTATAAACTTTGTTTAAGGACTAGAATTAATTAATTTAATCTTTATTTAAAATTCAAACTAAACAAATTATTATTATTAAATATTTTTTAAACACACTTGGTTTCTTAGTTCTTAATTCTTTTATAATTATTTTAATGTTTATGCTGGCTGTCTGTGTTGGCAACCTGAACATATACATATGATTCGATTTAAAATTATTTTAGTCAGTTCATTATCCGATATTAATGTCAGTTCAGGGGTCTCTGATCCTCACCAACTGTTGAGCTAGTTTCTTGGTGCATAACACTGTGCCATCAATTTAGATTTCTACTAATCTGAGCTGGTAAGTTGGGTTTGAATTCAGTTTGATTCAGCTGAGTTTGAATCCAACTTGCAGTTTTTGGTGGGTTTTTCGACAGGTACATGGTTATGTTTTTGGTCACCCAATTGTTGGAGCTCAATTTAATAAACCCCACACATACCCTGGAGATAGTAATTATGATCTTAGTTACTTAGTCAATTGAGATCTCAATAAATTAAATGCTTCTATAGAGTGATATTTCAAAGAGTGTTATATATATTTAAGAGAAAAGTTATGCGATTTATAACGCATAACTGAGATGATGTACAATTAAATGTTTTCAAGATTATTTCTTTAAATGGTGTGTCAGTAAAAGATTTGTTAGTCAAAATAATTATTTAAAGAAAAGTAATACGAGAGAATATATATATAAATTAGTTATACGTGTACTATATCAGTATATATATTATACATTTATTTATATGCGTTCATGACTTAAGAAAATTATCGTTAGAAAAGTAGTAAGAGTCTATAGATTAAAGCAAGGGGTAAAATAAATGAAATATTTTCTGTGTCAAAATTAATTATATGTATCTCAGTCTTATAATTATAAATATCCAATATGATATCATGTTAAAAGTTTTAAATTTCAAAATATTGCTTGCTAGCACATAAATTAAATGTTCGCTCCATATTCTTAGTAGCCTTAAAGCAGGCAAAGACCTTCAAACTGGGAATTATCTGCCAAGCGGTCCGATGCAGTGTGACAATACGCTTTAATGACAATAATTTCTAGAGTAACCTCAAAGCAGGTGAAGACCTTTTGCATACAATAAGCAGCCAGATGCAGTTGGCAAAATGCTTAAATGGTTTACATGCTTTTATACTAGCAAGATTAAAAATGATATCAACATATAAAAGTTCTTGTGTAATATTAATTTTGACATTTTTTTTGTGTGTGAAAGCCTCATGCCTAGTAAAAATGAAGTATGAACTCCTATATTTAAACTCAGGTCAGGATCGCAGCAGTTGTTATTAAATAATAAATACTCATCATCAATTAAATTGTTTTATCAAAAGTTAAGTCAATCATATGTGGTTTGAGGGTCAATGGATTATTTCACATGCCCTATTATCTCATTTTGCTCACTGGCGCCCATATAAATAAATTTGTCAGCAAATTTGGTTGTCAGCACAGTAGTGGGTTAGTTGTCTAAATAATAAAAAACAAATGTGTTATATACAGAGAATTACTTGTTCTACCTGCTAATATGTATATATAAATATTTGTATATCACTAATTATTTGTATAGTTTTTTTTTTTCAGACATGGAAGAATAATTGAACAAAGGGAAAGTGAATAATGTTTTTCCCCTCATCTTTAATAGTTTTTTTCTAAATAAAATACATGTCTCATTCAAAGAATTAATAGAAAGAGCTAACCAAGAAAACATAGGCAAACTAAAACTAAACTAAAAAAGGCAGATTACATAGATTGGGGAAATAATACACAGCAGCTAATGAAGATAGGGACAATGGGACCAGTAGTCAGAGACCTAATTAAATGTACTGAAGAAAAAAAATATTATTTAAGTATACAGAGAGTGCCATAAGTTTGTAATTCACATTGTTTATTATATTATTTATTCACTTTCAAATATGGAAGAACAATTAGATAAAGGATTGACTGATGATAGTGATGCACCTTCAACCACCTCCAGTGAACGAGAGATCACTTTTAAAAATCAGATCAATAGGAAAAAGCTCAACCATCAAAGCAGAAAGCCGGCTAAAGATGATCATGACGGTCAAGAGACTTTTCATACGATCCTCAGAGAAATGAGAGAAGACAGGAAGCTAATGATGATGATGATGATGTAAAGGATTTTAAAGCTTGAGGAAACATGAGGGACCCAAACCAACCCAGAGATTGCAAAGCATCCTCAAGCAATGGACACTTACAAAGCTCCAAGAGGAGATGATGATCAGACCACACCCAAAAAAGTTGTGGACAGCAAAGAAGATGACAGTGAAGAAGATGAGTCAAATCAAGAAACATTGGAAGAACTGATTTAAATACAGACAGGGAAAAAGAAGATGTTCAGACCACTAGTAAGATAAAACCAAAAGTAAAAATGGAACAGACAATAAACTCCGAAATGAGTCTAAGGAACTTGCAGATACCATCCCTTATATCTTCTGTAGAAATTCAAATTTTTAGGGGTAACCCAGGAGAAAAGCCCATAGATCATCTAGACAGCATTAAAGAATTTTTCTGTCTGCACTCTGTAGCAGAAAAAGAAAAGGTTATCCTAGCCAGCCACTACTTAAGTGAAGCTGCCAAGGCATGGTGGAAGCTATTAAAAAACCACCTCCCATGATCCAAGGATATAAAAATGCCATTTAAAAAAAATATTGGAGTGAGGAAAGGCAGAAGGGCATTTTGCATAGACTGAACACACATTCATATCAAGAAAACTGCAGACAGGGATATGCAGCTTACTTCATCCAGCAAGTAACCACATTCAAATCCCTAACAGCCTTCAAATATGAGGACCAACACATCATCCAGACTATCAGATATCATTTACCCCCATGGATCCAAAGAATCATGCTTTGGATGTGCCCTATGTCAATAGAAAAGACCATAAACTTTTTGACTGCAATAGACTATGGGAACTTGACACCAACCAGAAAAGACCAAGACTACGACCATTATCAAAAGTTAAAACCATATGTGCCACCTAATCCAGGGAAACAATAAGACAAACATTAAATGACAGATATATATATAGATGACCGACTGACATGATCATGGGGGAAATGAGACTTGATTATCGGACCGATTTATTATAAGCTTATTATAAGCTAGATAATATTTTTTAAAAAATGATTGCAGTGAGACATGTATAATTTTTGTAGTTTGTACAGATGATATTCATGCTAATGCTGTTCTCCCAGAGTCTACCAATTAGTCGAATACACTTACGCAACTGTATCATGCATAAGTAAAGAGATTTTTGTTCATTGTTTTTTTTTAAGTGAAAAGAAATGAAGCAGTCGGATCTGAGTTCGATCATAGCTTCATGACATCTAGCCATAAGCCCACTTCAAACCCTAGTACTAACATTAAATTTCCGATGCAATGGGGCTTTATACATTCAATCCACGCTAATTTCCATAAAGAATAACTTATTTCATAAATGAATATTAAAATTAATTAGTTTCAGATTTAAATTGATCAATTCTATTAATAAATTCATGATAGAATTATTCATGAATTTATATATTATAACTGTGTGGATTGTGCGTATATATTTGTAAATATTTAAATATATATAATTGTTTAAAAGTTTCATTGTGTCGGGAATGTTTGATTTTATTTTTAAATAATTTGTTAAAGTTTTATTGATTAAAAGCTACATTCTTTCGATAAGCTTTCAGATTTTCCCTTTCCAAAAACAACAGGTAAAGTTTTATTAATTAGAAAAAAAAATAAGGATTTCCTAATTAAAATCATTTTCTGATTTTAAGAATTCATTTTCTAATTAGAAAATGAATTCAAGTTAATGAATTTGAAAGCCTTATTGAAGGAATGTATCTAAAAACAACCAATAAATCTAAAAACATTGATAATGAAAGAAGTGCTAGCCTGAAGGCATCAGAGGACAGATATATATAGCTCTGAAAGGTTTGGAGAAAAAAAAGCCATCTTTGTTATAGAGAAGTGGAGTAAACTCTGTGCATTTTAAATAGTGTTTCGATCATGGTAAGGGGCTAAACATCAGGAATCTGGCTATCGGTTCCTGAAGTCCTCTGAAAATCTTCAATGGACGTGCAGAAACTTTTCTGGACCAATCATGCTGCTAAAATTATGAAAAGCCACTAAAATGCTGTTCCAGTAATTGACTAAATGCATGCCTACGTTTTTACCAACCTGGACATGCAAACTCAGAACCAGCCCCGGAAGAAATGGGTAATATGTTTCCATAATGAACCTTAAACTTTCTGACCAGTTTCAAACTTTACTTTACACTCCCTTTAGAGCGCTTTTATTCATTAATGTAATAATCTTTATAAAACCTTTTATTAATGCTACTGTAAACTTATATCATAATTCTCTCAACCTCTAGTTTTTAAACTTTCTCTATTCTTACTTGGCGGTTCATTTATTATATATATATATAAATATTTGTGTGCTTTATTAATGTCGTTTATTTTTAATTATATGCCAATAATCTTTCGACCCGAAGAGCTCCTTTGTTCTATTTGCCTCACGCAAATAATATAATATTAATTCTAATAGTAGTTCTCACCCATTAGAACTAAAAATATAAGTTCTATCAATCATCGAGTCGAAAGAAATTATTACATGTTTACTATTTTTATAATTGGCTAATAATAAATTATTAGCTCTGTTACCAATCTATGCCCCAGCTATTTTCTCATGTTTACCAATATGTATTTATTCATATATATAATCTTAAAATGTTTTCTGCAAAAGGGTCGATAAAGGAATCAACTAAATATACTCTAATTCAAATTTCAGTTAATTACTATTTAGATTCAGGAAGGGCATGATGATTGGGGCATAATTAATATGATTTGCAAATACTTTAAAATAGTTTTTGTTCAAAGCTCGTTTGACTTTAATTAATTGATCAAGTCATCATGTAGAGCATTCTGTATGGGTTTTAGTATTCAAACAATGACTATCAAGTCATCATCTTCGAACATTGCTGATATAGGGCAATCTTCCGCTCCGTTAGGCTGGTCGGTGATAATATTTCTCTTATTTTAAATTATCGAGAAAGAAAGCTCTTCCTCTCCTGTTCATATTAGTCAAAGGGCATAAGACTTGTCAGATGCAAGCTGCCATAGGACTTCGATCATCGACTAGCTATTATCTTTCAATTTCATTTTATAGCTCATAATTCGTCAGCACCATTATCTCTCTGTTCTGGTAAAGCCCACTCTGATGCTCGTAATTTGTGATGAAGAGATTTCAATTAAAGTCAAACAAATTTTTAGTTATCTCGAAGTAAATAAGTTTTTCAATAAAGATTAAAGTTATGCCCTAAAATACGTATCTTGCTCTTCATGAATGGATTTGCAAATGTGAAAATAAATATCACATTTTTTTGTATAAAATTAGAGTAATAAATTCTTTTACTAATGAATACCATTATCTTCCTTTTATTTCTTGTTGGGGGCATAGACATAGACTTTCAAATATTGTGTAATATTCATTGGCATATAATAAGGACCGCCACTCATATTATAATTATATACTTTGTTTAAGGACTAGAATTAATGAATTTAATCTGCCATCAATTTAGATTTCTACTAATCTGAGCTGGTATGTTGGGTTTGAATTCAGTTTGGTTCAGTTGAGTTTGAATCCGACTTGCAGTTCTTTTGGTGGTTTTTTCGACTGGTACAATACAAAATTGTTTTCTATTAAAGGATTATTATGATTTTGAAACAATTTGCGTTTGCAACAGTACATAACCAGAATAATAACAATGGAAGATGGTAAATTAACACAATTTTCTAGAGCAGTATACACATGGTAACCAATAACAAAACATATATTTTCATATTAGTACATATGACAAACAAAAGCATATCTGGTATGTATATTGTTGATTTTATACTGAACGATTGTATGAAAGTATCTAATAAATGTGTTACACAGTGTATATATTATAGCCCATGGGTATGGAATTAGTTTTAAAAATCAAAATATGAAGATTGTTATTAATTAAATGTAAAATAATATATTTATTTAAATTATTTAATGCTGATATATACGTCATTTTGGGGTAAACTGTGTATTTTTTTGTTTATTAAATTTTGATGTTTCAATGAAATATCATTAATCATTGTCAACGTTAAGATCTTAATGAAGAACTGTTATATCTTAAGTAATAACAAAATTGAGATTGAGTGTGAAATATTAAAGAGATCAAGTGGCGGGTGAAGTACAGTGTATTTTAGCCTTGTGGTGACCACTTATTTTATCTTTTTCCTTTAAATCTACTTGAAATCAATTAATTGTAAAACTGAAAGAAAATAACAATTTTGTTAATAGTCTAGTCTGAATAATCAAGAATCTTATATATATGAATGATTAATATTTACCTCATGCTCAATCTCAATCTTGTTATCATTTATTACTTAAAATGTAACAGTTTTTCACTAAGACCTTAACCTTGGTAATGACAAATGATATTTAATTAAAATATTGGGAATTTAATAGACAACATAATATATAGATTAACACAAAAAACTATTTATTTATATCATTTCTTCATGAACATAATATATATATTTTCCTTCACTGAATATGAAACATAATCAATTTAATAGATAACTATATAATTAAATCATAAATTTATTTTCATCTAATCGACTTTGTTCAAATTTGAACTTTGTCAAGTTGTTATAATAATTCAAAAAATGTCACATGATTTACATATCTTAGCCCGCCCTCTATTGACCACATATATAAGTTTATGCTTTATGTTTATTTTTAAAAAAATGCAAAACGTTGTATTCAATGGAAAAGTTTTGTTTATTTAGGGTTTCTAATATTTTTTTAAGTAACAATCACATTGTGAAATTATTTGTCTATTCATTAAATGTTAAGGTATCCAATATTTTTAATTGATAATCAAAATGAAAGTAACTTTGTAAAGATTAATATGCACATATCAAGTCTTCAGTATAAATAATACTTTCATTTAATACAGCTTTTTAAACAAATTTTTTGTTAACATTAACTTTTAACATTACTAAAAAGATTGACAGATTTTTAAAAGATATAAATTTATTGAAATAAATAACACAACAATATTTACGTTTTAAGATAACACAAATAATATATAATTGTTTTTTTTTTTCACCTAGATACAAGATTAACTCTTTTTCAAAATTTTATATAATTATAAATATATATTTAATTATGAAATAAACATCATTAAAATTAGATAAGAAGCAACATAAAAACAACAACAAAAAAATCTCTATAATTATTTCTGTTTGCCAAATAAAATATGAACAAGTGTCGCCATTTTGAACAAAAATGTGTTGCTCATTCAATATTTAGTATACTTTGTTAATAGTTTCGATCATTTATTAATAAACATAAAAACTAAACACACAATTCTTGGTAATAATTCTAAAGTATTTAGTTCATAATTGCATTAGAAGTAGCAACATAAAAATTGTTTGAATATCATCAGTTTCCTGCCTCCCCCCCCCCCACTTGAAGTTAAGTAAAAATACCATTGAATGTAAATCAGAATTTGTACCAAAAAGTTTATATATGTTGCTATATATATTTATTTTTATTATTGATTATCTTTTTTTTCCCAAAATTAAAAATGAAATGAATATATTTCATTTTATTTTTTGAATTTCCACCATTGATTATTTTCCATAATATTGAAAATAAAAAGTAATATAATTCATTGTCTTGGCTTTTTAATATAAACAAATAAATAACATCCATATAGATTATTTAATAAGAAATATACTGTTTTAATACATAAAAAGTTTAAATTTTGATAACTTTCTGTTATTAATTTATATATATATATGAAAATAATCAATTAAATGTGACAAATATTTAATAATATTAAAATAATGTTGAGTTTACTTACATCGTATACAAATTTCTTTGATATTTAAATAGCAATGATGATGAAAAAAATACCAATCTCTGCTGGATATATGTTTCCGTTATAAACAGCATTATTAAAGATCATATTATTTTGCAACCTGAATGGTGGGTAGATCTTTAACTATGTTGTATAATATCTGTAGTTATATCATTAAAAACCATTCAAAACTTAGACAATCCCAATATCAGTAAGAATCAACAGTTTCTAATTGATGTCAAGGCAACCTCATGAAATTTATAATTGCAGTTTGTATGTTATGATTAACTACTTATTAATCTGAATTTCAAATAGAATTTATTTACCAGTTTAAATAAGTTTATTTTAACTTTTTTTGTATGATAATTTCAATGTGTGTTGTCAAGTTGCAATCTTTAGTGTCTATATAAGTATATAAGACGATTAATAAGGGTGGCATTACAATCTTATAGTTAATTATGGTTAAAAAGAGGTTGCCTTGATAATACTTAAAAATTGTAGATTGTTATTGATATTGAGATTGTCTAAGTGTTGACTAGTTATTAATGATTACTTACACACTCATTTAGCCTTGAACAATTTGAAATTTATAATTGCAGTTTATAATGTTAGAATTGACTATTTAGTAGTCTGCATTCACAGTAGGTTTTATTTACCAGTTTAAATAAGTTTATTTACACTTCTTTATATCAGTAATTTGAATCTCTGTGGTCAAGTTGCAAAGTTTAGAGTCTATATAAGTATATTGGACCATTAATAAGGGTGTTATTCCACCCTTATGTCTAAAAAGGAGGTTGCCTTGGCAACAGATTGAAATTGTTGATTGTTAATGATATTGGGATTGTCTAAGTGTTGACTAGTTTTTCAAGATTATTCATAAACCCATTTAATCTTAAGCATTATTCTACTTATTATACTGTAATTATAAGTATGTAATTATAAAAATAAACAGACAGATGCATATGTTGGTTTTGTTAAATTTACATTTATTCAGATGAAATGTAATATCTGTTTTATCTAGAAAAAATATTTTTAAATTATCTAGTATCAATTTCTGCACATTTTCTGTTACTTCTTTTTTTTGTTTCTAGACAACCAATTTTTCTAATTTTATTATTTATGCTAACATTTTTTTAAATTTTTTGTGGCCACTTATATCTTATATTAAGACCAACATATCTAGTATTTTTTCTTCCATTCTTTCTATCTTTATTTTTTAATTATTATAAAAGATTATTTATTTTATTCTGATGCACTCCATTATTTTTTGGAGTTATTTGAAACATGTTACAAAATGTCATGCACATTTATGATATGCTACAATTTTTAAAGTGAATTATATTGAGTTAAATAATAAATGCATAAATAGAAGGTACATAGTATACTGGGGGTAATATATTAAATTATATACTCATTTTATGGAGTTACATAGTATTTATCAATGAGTAAAGAACATTAATCAATAACATAAATTATCTGCATTCATTTTTGAATTTATAGCTACAAGAATATATTTGATAAAATCAAAAGAATGATATATTTTACAACAAAAACAACGATTTAACAAAAAAAAAACACAAAACAATGATAACAAATTGAATATAGGATGTGAATATGTCATCCATGATAGAATAATGTATTCCAGTGTTATAATGTATATATTGCAATTTCCATGATTACGCTCTTGTTTATTGTTTTTTTATTTGCTAAAACATTATTCAATACAATGCTTTTAATTAGTTGTTTTTATAACTTAAGTAATTTTATATTTGGAATTTTGTTATGAAATTTCATTTAACTTCACATCTACATCTTATTTTTTATTACTTTTACTGAAAATATTTAGCACCAAGAATTAAGTTCTGCTTTTTAAAATTTAAAGCATATTTTGCGCATGAACTATTTTTTGTTATTTTTATTTTATATACATTTCATGCAGAAGTATTTTTCTTTCTATTTAAAACATATTTTTATCGAACAACATATTTTATTGATTTTATTTAATATGCGCTATTGTAGCTGTAAGTTCAAGAATAAATATGGACATCACTTATGGATTGCACTTCTGCCTACATTAGAAGTGTCATTCGTGATTCTATTATTAAACAAAAAATGGTATTTTTATAGGGAAATGTATTTCTATTGCAGAATATATATTTTTCTTAATGTAACTATAAATTAAATACTTAATGCGGAAATTTTATTTTTGTTCATTAGATTTTTATTTTTATATACTACATAGCTACATTAGAGAGGTTGTATATTTATATTAGCACTAACATTCATTTCTTTAATTGCAATCTAGTAAAAAAAAAAAAAAAAACTATTAAATAAAGATAAAAAAAGAAAATTGCAAGACGTTTATATTTTTAATTATTATAGATAAAGATAGAATCTGGTGATGCACCTAAACGAAGTATAGTTTATTAATAACGTGCATGATATAGTTATATAAATTGAGTTGTTAAGATAAATTGTATTATGTGACTGTAATAACATAGTTTTATTACAATATTTCCAATTACTGTCTGCCAATTATACAAAATATTCATATATTGCTGATAACTTCATACTTTTCTTGTCAAAATCTGTCATGTATCGAAGCCTGATCATTCTTAAGACAGCTGTTTAAAATCTGATTGGCTGTCTGAGAGACAATTGCGCATGTGAAAGATTAGCAAACTTTCAATTATTTCCAATTGTTAAAATTGTAAATACTGGAAAAAATAAACTTTATACCTTAATATATGGTTGTAAATAGACAACACATTGTAGGAAAGTTATGGTAATTCCAGTACCATTATAACATGAACATCCACAAAATCTAGGCTTAGGTTATCACGATTGATTTTTAGCCTATTAATAAAATCCAAGGATACAAATCATCATAAAGTATGTGAAGTTTTAGTATATGGTGGGTGATATGTCAGCTTTTAAATATACATTTTTGGAATATTTGAACTCATACATTTGGATTTCCTGATCTTAAAAATGTGTCAATTTTAAAAATAAAGAATATAAAGCTAAATTGAAGTAATTATCGTAAAAATATCATAATTATCCAGTATAGCAAAGACACTTTCAAATATTTGTCAAATTAGCCATTCTAATCATAGAGACTCAATGCTATTTTGGAGAATAAATCATTATAAATATGATTTATGTTGCCTAGTAGATGCAAGTAAAATGTTGAAAACAAAAAAGTGATTTACAAATTGTTTTCATTGATTTGATCAAGTATTTGACTTAATTAATCATATAGATAATGAAATTGTTTAAAATTATTTGGATATCCACCATAGCTTTTTATATTATAATCTTTCTGCATGATGGAAATAGAATTATTATTAATATTATAGATGTAAAATCATAGTCATTTGTAGTAAATAATTGTATTAAACAAAGATGTATTAACCAATATTGTTGTTATTTTAAAAGACAATGATCTTCTAAACTGTTTATAGGAGATCTAATAAAATATGGATTGAGGTGTGATACATATTTCATGGCAATATTTTTAATTTGAATGGATCAAGAGTAACAAAAAACTTTTTGATTTCTGTATATATGATATGTTTGATGATTATGCTATTTTTCCAGTTTAGAATAAGATTTATGAATGTTATTACTATCTTTAATACAATGTAGCTGTTCAAAAAACAGAAGTTCTTGGAAAACACTTAGCAATTTTTAGCTTAGATGGTAGCATCTTGAGAATATAAACCAATTTTATATTTTGACAGTTAACATAAATATAAATGTGGACTTAGATGTGGATTTGCAATATAGAATTCAATTTTATGCTACTGCTTTTTACAAGTTAAAAGATAGAATATTTAATCACAGGAAATTAACAACTGCATTTAAGTTACCTGCATATTAAGTTGTCATTTTTTATACTTTATTGCACAGAAGTGAAACTTGAACACCCTATCAAAAATATAAAGTGGTTAGAAATTTTCATTTGTGGATGCTCTACAAAATTTAAAAATACATTGACAAAATTATAAAACCAATCAACCTGTTCTGCAATCTATGTACTATGCTATAGAATTGACTATCATAAAAGTTACACCTTCACTATATAGGACATGTAAACTAATGAGCATGCCAATAGCTCTTAACAAGTTTTTCAGAATATCCCTTATCTCCGGTCGGTTTTGAGCTTCTGGATTTCATCAGTGAGATGCTAAGATAGTTCAACCATTATATTTATAATACCAGGTCAAGTCCAGTACTTAAATATCCTAATACCTCACTGAGTAAAGCTAGAACCTGATCTGAGGTTAAGGATATTTTGAAAAGCTTGTTAAGAGGTATTGATATGCTCATTAGATAACATTTGTAATACAAGCTTATTAAATTAGGACATGTGATATATGACTAGATTTCTTTTAAAAGACATATAAAATGAATAAAGAATGTATGTCTTTTTAAAAAGTGTTTATGTGGTGAATTGAAGCATTTGTGTTATATGAATTATGTCAAAGATATTCCCAAGAAGTGCATTGTTATTTATTACCATTAAAAAACTATATGGAGGAACTACAACTAAACATGATAATGTTTTTCAGAAAGAAAGCATGACTGCTGAAGAAAATAAAACATGGCATTTCAAAAAATATTAGTTAAGCAGAAAACAGGAACAATCTGCTCTCTATGTGGATGTTTTTGTGATTCACATATTGGTTTGTATAGTTATATTTTGAATTACAAGTGTAAAATTCATCAACCTACATTTTTGACACCATCCACTTTAAATAAATATAGTAATGACTATTATTAATGATTTACTAAATTAGAGATTATCTCTAGCACACATATAATCTTCAAAACTCAATTAAAGATTAATATATTTGATTTCTTAAAAAATATTACAAAACTCATTTCTAGAAATTTTTTCTTTTCTTTTTTCTCTTGAAGTTTGAATAACCATACTTCTTTTTGAGTGTTTATTATTGAAACAGTAAGGTCTGCTTTGCAGATCTTCATTTCACCTTTTCTCACCTACTTCCTACCCTCATACCTTAGTTTGAACCCCAATCTATCGTAGTGTATCTGCAATATGCTTATATACTGAAAATCCCGCCTAATTTTAAACCACGAGTACAATGCTTGTATTATATATATAACTCATTTCCAAATAAAATAAAATATAATGGATTATGTATATGTTCACAGAATTTTGATTTATTAAAAAGTAGGTTATATAAGTCGTAATTGCGCACACACTATGATATGCATGTTAAAGCATATCAAAATTATAAATTGTTAAAGTTATTTTGTTTGAATCTATTTACAAATATATATTACCGTCATAATATATTTTGATTTAAATAAAATTCATTTAGTAAATATTCGTTTAGTAAATAGATTCAAATATTGCAATTTAAAAGTAAAGTAATTTTCGTTTAATTTAATAAAAGTCATTCCAAAAATTTCTGTTAAAATAAATGAGGGACAATAGTTTAATTAGTTAATGTTATATAAGTTTATCTAAAACCAGCAGATGTCCACTTAAGGTTTTCTTTAATTAGTAAAAGTAATTTTTAATTAAATCTAGTTTGTAATTCGAATGTCGACAGGGAATTAACAGAAGAAATTAATTAATGTTGAATTCCTTTAGACATTCAGATAGATTTAATTACAGCTGATAAGTCTGATATATTTTTGTAATGCTCCAGGGCAGTTCTATTGTTAAATTCTACTATAAAAAGGAGGGTTTTCTTTTGTTCTCCATTCTAATGTTTCTAAGAGAAATCATTCTGAGGTCTAATGTTTCTAACCAAAATTATTCTAATAATTTGCTAACCTTGACATGACAGAGTAGAGGCATCAAGATGGCTATGTTCCCTTGGAATAGCCGGCTGCTGCTCCAGACCATCGGAAGTTATCACACAAGGAACCCCGGTTCTGCTGCTGCTTCCAAAAATATGAACATTTCCAGATTTTGCTGTTAAATTATATAAAAACCTGCCGACCATCAATCTGCCTAAAAATGCTTCTCCAGAGGTAACCCTAAATTAACCCAAGAGCTCTTGTGATAACTAACATGCTATAGCTATTTTAAATTGTTTTCTTATATTTCACATAACTTTATTATGTATTTGTTTAAATATAACCAACATTTTTGCTCTCTATCCTTGGGTTAATATTTTCTATTGATTAAGCTTTCTGTTATTTTATTATGATAATGTGTCAGGATTGTCTTTGACCGAGTGAATTATTATTTTTGTTGAAACTAAGATGCCGCTATAAAGGCATATTTTAAATTTCTAAATAATTTCCAATTTTTATTATCTTGCAAATCACTCGTTCGAGGGCGATTCTTTTTTTTAATATATAATACAATCACATAGTTTAAAATCTACATGTTATTGATTGTAATCTAATATGACAGTATGTGTGAGGTCAATGATTTAAATGTTTCCCCAAATGCATGATTGTATAAATAAACCTATGCTTTCCTTTCAAACCTGCAGGCATGCATTTTCTATTTTAAATACCGTGTTCTACTTTAATTACAAAGTTCATCATTGATGTCAAGAATATGCGGACCCTTTTTAAATGAATTTCTGGGAATTTGATTGGGTATTTCTCTTAATCCAAGTAAAACCCATTCAGTATGTTTTATATACACTAGTCTCGTATTGCTGGTAAGTGAATTGGTTGTTCAGACTGCTTTGTTTTACTTTTCCAAGGATTCTTTACACAGCCAAGTCCGTTCTCTTTGCTTATTGCAGTTTCCAGGCAGAGTGTATCCATAAATGACACACCTGGGAATTAAACGCAATTGTCACCCAGTCACTAAGTTTTGGCTGTTCATAAAATACTTTCCTACAGGTTAGCGGTGAGATGCCCTCTGTAATCATTCCAAATATTTCATTATTGTTTTATTTTATATTTATTTTACAAAGCATCCGTTACTTAAATGTGTCACACCCTCCAACTTTAATAAATTCATTATTAGCAATACTGACCTCCCAATGCAACTCTATTATTATTATTTTCAAATAAATGCTTTGATCACATTTCCACTTTGTTGCTTAGTAAGCTTTTGTCCGTGCTATTCTCGAAATCAATAAATATTTATAACACTTAATTTCAAATATTTTCTTAAACTTGTATAATTACTCAAAGCACCTCGCAAATGTTTCTATCTCATCAAGAACATTATCGTAATGCTATTAGCTCGAGGAATAGAATATATCACTTTGCATTAAAACCTTTTTGTCATTTATTGGACTATAATGCCAACAATTATTTAATACGCGTCCCTGTCTTATATAAGCAGACAGTGGCATGATATATATAATTTATATAAATAAATTTTGTGAAATTATTTAAAACTAAATTTGATCTCTTATTTTATTTGATTCCTATCACTGTCTCGGTCTATATATATATATTTTCTGCATTTCTTTTGTAAATCCATAGATGTTAATTAGCCACCCAAGCTTCTTTTAGTATAGAGTCTTTTGTTTCTCCCTGACCACCAGGCACCGGTCAAAGATTATAATAGTAGTGGCATCAGATGCGTTATCACATAGATGGCGCTGTGAAATTTGAACTTTAGATTCGAACTTAGTATATCTAGAAGTCAACCTTTCTTAGAATGTTCAGTTTCGTGTCTGGGGTTTGAATTCTGCAGTGTGTTAGCGAGATAGACAATTCTGACTGTTACATTATATGTATATTTGCATGTTTTTCTAAAATAAAATAAACATATTTTCTGTGAAGTCATCTATTATAATACAAATAATTAAACACAACATTTGCAATTATTATTAATATAATAAAATCAAAAGTAGTTATTTTATCATGAGTATGCATATGTAATTTGATTTCTAATTGACTATTTTACTGTTGCTGCGATAATTTCATCAGTAACTATTTTTCTAAATCATTTCTAATTTTAAAATTGTCAGCAATAACTTAACAGAAAACATTTGCTAGAAAAATGTTTTCTTGTAAACAATTAGTACCTAGTATATATATATATATATATGATAAACAAAACAAGTTATACATTTCGTAACTTGCTTTTAGCTTGCATTTATGATCACTAGATGGAGCTTTACCAATAGCTCCATCTAGTGATCATATATATATAAAATTTAAATGGATTATCAGCAAACATATGTAGACTTCTTTTGTAAAACCAATGATGAAAAACCTTTCCAAGTTGTTTCCACTCACTTCTAATTATGACAATTATTTTTAAATGTCATCTGTTCATTGCAAAGTAAGCCTTTAATTTTTGACATAGATCTAATATATTACTATGTCAAGCCAATTTTTATGCACATTCCAGGGTACGATGTCCAAATCATGTGCATTGTTTAAATACAGCCATTTTTCTACATCATGTAAAACACATCAATTACTTTATTCAAATTAATTTTGATGACTATTGTCTTTATCTTTTTCTCTTCCCTGAACTATCAATATTCTGAAAGTAACAAATCACACTAGTTAAGTAAATGGGAAGGCCGTTCATTAGACAATAATTCAGCTTTATTTTAGATTAGATATGTATACTGACAAATGTAATGTGCAATTTGACATAAAGACGTGTATGTTCTTAAATCGTTCCACTGCGTTTGTAGAAACTAGTTTGGTCAATATGAATAATGTATAACTAACTGTCATAATAACAATATGATTAGGCAATCATAAATCTATTTACTGTTTTGTCAAATTTATCACAGCTGTGACCATATAAAATGTTTATATATGTACATAAATATATATCTGAGAATGATTACGTTATTGTGATATCAACTCATCTCCATAATTAGCTAATTCTAGATTTAGGTATTATATTTTCTTTTTAATCTCACGTTTCTCTACTTCGCCATCCTGTCTCTATTTTTTTTTTTATTTACGTAGTTATGTTAGATATGTCCATTCTCAATGGAACTTAAAATTTAAACGTATATACACGCAATATATATTATTTTTAATTACAATTTTTTTAACTTTTTATTTTAAGTTAGAAATTTTAAAAAAAAAATTGAAAGAAAACCGCTATTTCATTATATGCTTCTAAAGTAAAATTGTATTACTTAAAAGCTATAAATAGTTTATGAAGATTAAATTTTACTTGATTCCTCTTAGAGTTAGTAAACATCATTAGTAATGCTAAATCATTAGAAATGTTTGCTATTGTAATTACTTGAAAAAGTAATAAATGTTTAAATATATCTTTGCTGAATTAGCAATATCTTTTAAATTATATTCCGTATGTTATTTATAAAGATGTCTGATTGAAGTTACTATTGACTGTTCTGAATTTAAACATCTCTTGTAAGAATGACAGCTAGATAAAAATATATTCATCTGGAAGTAAAATATTTAAAAAAAAAAAAAAAACGAAAGAATATATAAATTCATATAAATTATTAAAGTAATAAGGAAATTGTACAAGCAAGCTTAGTAAAGCTACTTTATGTAAAAAGAATTATAAAATAGCATCATTAATGTTTATTAATGATGTAGATACAAAGACGTTGTGTCAAAGTAAACCTAGGAAGTCAGAAAAATATCATACATGATGCTAGTTAGTATAAACGACGTTAATCTTGTTGAAAAGTGTTTCTTTTTTTTAAAAGTAATATATTGTTTTTATAAAAGCAGCAAAAATGAAATAGTATAACGCAAATTAAAGAAAGAATACTATTTTCACCGTTTTAGAGCTATATATATATATTGAAATTTGAATAATCAGTGGTCCCCCGTGGCTTGTGTTATAAAATCTTCATATCAAAGATACTTGCAGACATTTACCTTTGCCAGTAAAACTAGGATTTAAATTATCAATTTGAAGATAGTGTTTAGCTGCATTATATTTTGTTCACTGCTTTCTAAAAATTATGATTACTGGTTCTAGAAAAGAATAAAAAGAACTACACTTGAAAGCATATCAATAAGCATCTTAGAAAGTCATGTGCTATTATTGTGGAACCTAAGATGGCTGAACACCAACAAGTATATCAACCTAATTGTTTCTTACAATAACAGAAATCTATGAAACAGTTTCTTGCTGTTAAGTGAATACACTTTTTGATTTACAAGCATATACGATTATTATTAATGGAGTCTATTATAATTTTGTAGTGATCCACTGAAAAACTCTTAGGAATGAAGTAATTCACCAATGACCTAAACAATCAGAAAAATATAAAAGATAATGAAACATAGGGAATGAAGAGAATTTTATAGTAGTTTATATTATTTATAAACTGAAATTGTTAGCATTTGTTAGCAAGTAATTATTATTTAAGAAGAAGCACTTTGATTAAAAATATGAAACTTTCTTTTAAATAGGAAAACAAATTTTGTGATAAAACAAAGTATTAAAACATTGGTGAAAGCTTTTTCTAAAGTATTAATCAAATAATCAATATGCATTTTTGTTTTAAGTATAAAACGGATCAAGTATACCTAGTGGAGGGGGGTGTAATACAATGAAATGGGTATCACGGAAAATGGTTTAAAATAAAAGAAAATATTAGCTAAAAGATAATGAGTACCATTCAAAATAAGCCAAGATATTAAGACATTTTATTTTATTAACTTAGTTATTATTAATACACTATTATCACCATACATCATATTTAATAATTAGATAATAATATTCCTTTTTATAAAAGTTTATTAATTATTTACAAAATATTTAAAAAAAATTTCTAACCAAACAACTCTAAAATGCTATAACAAATTGAAAAATAATATTGAATTGATTACATTACCATATGATTTACAATGTCAAATAGAAGTTTTGACACCTTACTTAGTGAGAAAATAGATGAAGGTAACAATATCAATATTTCCAAAAAATTTTGAATAGTGATATAACCTTTATCTACTACAGCATGCTAAATGCTTACTTCAAAAAAGTAAAAAAAAAAACATGCAGTACCCCATGAACCAAGCCATAAATTGAAATATTTTATTGTATAAATATTTGTAAGGGAATCTCAAATTTCATTTAACTGTTTATTCATGTATTTATATATGATTTAGCTCTGAGGAAAGCTGCTGGTCAATGAAAACTGTCATATTGATTAAGTTAAAGAAAATGCCTGCTTATAGTGATAAAATGTGTATTTGCTTAATTATCTTTACATTAGAATGACCAAAATCTGTGGATATCAGGATGCTTTTTATATAAATTAATATTAATTTATATTGTATATAATTACACATGAAAACTAAAGTTTTCCAGATAAAATCTTCACCAGACACTTATTTATTTGTTAGGAGGTTATGTGACTTCCAGAACAATAATTATTCAAATATTGATTAAATTGCTAACATTCTTATTTATTATAAAAGGTGTCTTATTTACTTTCAAAAAAGGATAGCAATTCCATTGCTTAAGATGATGGCTTTATCATTATTGTAAATGGTATTAGCTTAGACTAATATTTATAATAAAATATCATGCTGATTTTATTGATTTTTAAGTAAAAAAATTCTGAAAAGGTCAGTATCTTACAGTTAGAAGCTAAAGTTTTATGTGAGTAGGCTTTAATTCAAAGATTTTATTTTGTTGTTTACAACAAAAAAAGCCCAATAGAAGGTTCACTTACTTCTCATTTAATTTTCATTCAAAATACTTGGGAAAAAAGAAATATGTATTTTCTTGTTTATAAAATATTTTTGATGATTTGTATCCAGTAATTGATTATTATTTATAATACACAAGTACACTTTCAATTTATTCATTTATTTTTTATTTTAAAAAATAGAAATGAATAAGCTTGCCTATAATATCACAGCATGTATAAGGGTTATTATATGTGAAATTATAAGGGTGTTAAAATATTTATAAATATTGCAATAATTATAAAACAAATATCAAATTTAAAAAAGCAGAGTTTGATAAATTTATCATAAATACATATTCATTTGTTTGCATTAAAAAAATAAACTAAATTGATTTTATTCTTTTTGTGAATAAGTTATTTATGTTAACATCATTAATGATTTTTTACATGCAATTTTTTTTATTACAAATCAGTTTTTAAAGATTTTAAAAAGTCAAATTAGTTTCAGTTTAAAATAATGAATTTATACAAAAGTGGAATTGTTGAGTATTTTTAAAAACTTCCACCAGGAATAACAATAGAAAATATCAGATTTCACAATGGTTAATATTAAGGTATAATCAGTTTATTATAAAAGATTTGAAATACAGGCATTCTTCATATACCTGGAACTTAATTGTAAACATATGGGATTTGAACAGACTTTCAAGCACCCATCAACTATCACACTATCCAATTCTACTGATATACATGTCTACACATATGTAGAAAAATAAATAATCACCAATATATGTATTTCATGCTAAAGCAACACTCATCACTGTCTAGATTATCATCTTTCATATATATATATACAGTTTATATTAAGATAGCACATATTTATACTTTATTGGAAAGGCTTAAATCTCCTCCAAGCTCCAACACTTCAGCCATCCATTCAGATTTTCAATAGGATAGATGGCTGAAAAGTTGGAGGTTGGAGTGGATTGAAGCCTTTCCATTAAAGTATGAAGATTTGCTATCTTAATATAAACTGAGCATTCATTATATATACATAATAATAAAAACACACAATTACTTCTCTATAAAACTGCTTTAATATTTCAGCCTGTAGACTGGTTTTCGTTAGAAAGCACAGCAAAATGACTATTTCCAGAATTAACAAATAACAAAACTATTTCTCTATATTCTAAAAATCTTTAAAAAACTTTGTATATATATAAAAAACATATTTACAAATTTTTGTATAAAAAAGGTATAAAAAATACAAAAAAAAAAAAAAAAATATTTCACAAAAAACTTATTTTAAAAAAATAAAACCATACATATATTATTATTATAATACAGTATATCAAAATATATATATATGTACACACCAAAAACCTGTATATATATATTCTACTATATGTATTTGACTGTGTGTGTGTATATATATAGTTTTTAAAGATTTTTAATCCATAGGAATTAGTTTTGTTATCTGATACGTAACTGTCTGTAATATTTTAGCGTTTAAATTCTGGAAATAGTCATTTTGCTGTGCTTTTTGATGAAAACCAGTCTGTTGGTTGAAATATTAAAGCAGTTTTATAGAGACGTAATTGTGTGTTTTTATTTTTTTTTTAGTAAGTTCGTATATATATATATATATGGGAGATGATAATCTAGATCAACTGATGAGTGCTGGTTTAGCACAAAATACATATGTTGGTGATTATTTATTTTTTCTACATGTGTGTGGCCATGTGTATTTTAGTATGTGATAGTGTGATAGTTGAAGGGTGCTTGAAAGTCTGTCTCCAAAACCCCTAAAATTTCAATTAAATTCCAGGTATATGAAAATGCCAAAATTTCAAATCTTACACATTAAGCCTGCATCTTGCCCATCCCTCTTCTATGTATTTAAAAGCATTAAGTCCTGTGTGAGAGAGGACAGAGTGACTTGATGTGAACATGGGCATGGCAATAATATTGGAATCAGCATGGTATTTAGGCTTTCCATCATATAATAGATGGCTGAAGAATTGGAGGCTGGAAGAGATTGAAGTCTTTCCATTAAAGTATGAAGATTTGTTATCTTAATATAAACCAAGCATTGATTATAAAAGGGTGTGAGAGATGATAATCTAGACCAACTGATGAATGCTGTTTTTGCACGAAATACATATATTGGTGATAAATTCTCTTTTCTACAATTGTGTGGTCATGGGTATCAGTAGTTTGAGATAGTGTGATAGTTGAAGGGTGCTTGAAAGTCTGTGTTCAAATCCCCTATATTTATTTCAAAAGCCAAACTGACTGTAAGTTTTTTTATTAAAGAAATGAATTTTTTGGTGTTTAACTATTAGTAAAATATGCAAATGAATTCCTCAGAGATTTCAATTAGGAAATAGATTCATCAATGGCTTAATTAAAACTTTCAATTTTGTCAAAACTAAATTGCAGATGACCTATTCTGTATTTTACATTTATTAACAGATTACATATGGCTTGCATGGAGTTTTCAATAACTTCTGCATTAGTTATATCTATATTTGAACTATCGCAATGAATATTTAAATCAGTAACTATATGATTTATATGTTGTGAAATGTGCACTGATCTATACAGATTTAAAAACAATTCAAGTCATATTGAAATATGTTTTGAAGCTTTTCACAAATGGAACTAAATACAATATAGGCTAGACTGCTTTATAATTTTATTTTTCATTGATGTTTTTTTTTTTTCAAAACAGCAAAAAAATATATAATTATTATTCATTAAACACAAATGTTTTAGCTGTTTTCTCTGTTGTTGTTTTTTTAATTTTATTAAAGTTACTGTAAAAATGAGATGCAAATAAATTGTGTTAGGAAGTGAAAAACAAGTATTGATAAATTACTTTCAGCAAACAAAATTTATTTTTATCTTAATCATTTTTACAATTCTTAATTGTTTCCAATAAAAAAGTATTTCTTTTTTTAAAAAATCCACAGTTTTTTTTATTTTTTAAAAAGCTGTAACTATTTCGATAAAAATATTTAGTGTCTTTTCAACTTTCACAAATATTTCAAATGTTGATTTAATATTTTCTAAAATCAATTATTACGTTTGCTCATTACATCTTTTATTATTGGAGCTCTTAGAAAAGATATCGTATTCAGAAAATTATATGATTAATATCAGAAGTGTATTAAATAGTGATGTCTTTCAGTTTAAGGGTGATGGGTAAACTAAAGAATATGTATTGACAATACCATTCATTGATTACTACGGCCTGCACTATATGGCATACTATATGGACAGAATTGCTACTGTTTTAACAGATTGTGTAAGCATAAGACATAAAGATCATGTGATGGTTTAGTGATTTTGTGGTAAGTAGTTAAGCTATTAATTTGCTTTGTAATCTCTTACAAATTTAACTAACATAAAACCTAATGGTAGTCTCATAATAACTCATCTATATAAAAATACAGCCTGTTATAAAAATGAGAGAGAATCAAGTAATGATTTTATAATGAATAGTGTATGTGTGGTTACTATTAATATAAATGTTATATTATATTATTATTTTTTGTTTATTTAATATATTATTGTTTGAATTAATTTTCGTTTGCCTTAATTTTTTTTTCTTTTCTTAATGTGGAATGGTAGATTTGAAATTCAAGCTTCCTGGGTTAAAAGTCAATCTGTCCCTCTAGTTTTTGGATGTTATTTGAACTCTTTATTGATTAACTTTTTAATTATATTATACATTTTCTTCTTTATGATTTAATGCAGTGATTGATATGCAGCACTCTAAAATTAAAATTTTCTGGATAGGAGATTGAGTCTGTCTGATTTTATGCTTGACACCCAACAGTCTTATGAATACTGAACAATTCAATTTTTTGCTCTGCATATTTTAGTAAAGGTTAGAAAAACATATTCAAAGATAATAAAATTTCTAAACTGAGGCTTAATTGTGTCTTTTAAATTATATGAATGTTATATAATTTTATTTTGCTGTTTATCACAATTTCAAGAATATGGTCAAAATGGTAAAAGTACCTCAATTGATGCCTACTTTGACCACTTCTAAAGGTGTACTGACATATAATCTTATAAGGCATTTGGGTAATTACTTTTGTTAATTTATTTACTTTTTTAACAATATGTTTAATGCTTATGTAAATTTATGAATTTTCAAATATTCATCATGTTTGTTTGACACATTAATAATATGATTACCCACAATATTTTTTTCTGGCTAACAATAATATGATGTTTGTAGAAACTGTACCTTAATGGCTGAAATGGAATATACTACAAATAAATTTCATCAAATACTTATTGAAAAGATATTTAAAAACTGCAACAAAAGCATTTTAATTCTATTACCTGCTCAGATCTGGGTGGAGATTTAAAATAGAATGTTTAGATAAAGTAACAAGCCATAATGTAATTGAAAGAATTGAGAATGCTTAATTAGTAATAAAAATGTAGCACAGTTCTCAGTTGCTGTAGTAAGTATGCGTGATAAAAAATACAGTTCTCCACTTTAGTGTTATCTAACATAGCTGAAGGACTCCTCAATTTCCAGATACTTATAAAATGTCCACTTATGTGTACTCAAAATAGTAGAAACTTTCTTTTCACAATTGTGCCACCTAATGTAAGCTTTAGTAATCAATTGATGCTATAAGTTTTGTTTATTTAAATTTCCATCTTCATAGCACTATGTTATGGAAAAGGTGACTACTATTTTAATATTTTGTGCAAGCAAAGAAATAATGATCATGTGACTTCATCAAGTAATCACATAGATACCGATGTGATTTTGTATAGTCATGTTGTTTTAAATCAGTAATTGGGTGATTTGATATTGTATTCAGAATTAGCTTATAGTGTAAGGCAGATTGAAGTGTAAAGAGAATAGAATATTAACAAAACACTATATGACTTTTGCTTACATGAAACATTTGCCTTCAGACGAAATAAGTCACTATAATCACTCAACTCCAGACACATTCAGTGTCATATTGCTTAATCAGTGAAAATAGTCAAACTATAACCAACCTTGTCAGACTATTTTAGTCATGAATGAACATATGGGTCTATACTGTGGACAAACAGCACTGCCATGTAATACTTATTGGATATCCAATGTGAATGTAGATAGTTCTAGGCTAAAGTTAGACCATCACTTGACTTCAATTAACACAGTGCTAATCAGGATCAAACTCTATTCTGATTACTCCAGTTTTAGGACATATTCTAAGCTTTAGCAATCAATAAATCCTAAATGGCATAGTTGGTAAAATCACATGTAGTGCAGTCCAATTCATAATTGTTGACTATTTACTGATTCATTATCTTCTTCAGTGAGATATTTTGAACCTTGATCTTATGCTTAAAATTCAAAACACATTACACCTAGATTCCAAACTTTTTCCTGGTAAAGCCTCTATGCCTGAAAGCGGTCTGGGATGTTATAAGGGAGCCTATAAGTACTGATGTCTAAAATTTATTCATTAGTTAAGGTAAAAATTGGTGGCAGAAGTGAACTAGTAAAAATAAAGAGAGATTTCTCCAGAAAGTAATATGGTTACAACTATTTTAAATAAATAAAATGCTACTTCTGTTCAATACTTTGAAATACATTTTCTAAGTACACTTAAATCTTTTATTGAGCATATCAGAATGAGCATACAATAATAATATTTTAAAGCATAAACTCCCTTAAAATCATTTTAACACACTTGCAAACAATACCCTCTTTCTCATAGCAATGCTAAACTAATGGTTGGATAAGCAATGCTCCACTAAAATGGTTCACTTTTTCTCAACTACCATGCTATTATGTATGGTAAATAAATGACATATTGACATTTTAAAGGGATAAAACTTCATATTAATATTCATTTTTATGAAGTCTTCTTCAAAACCATTTTACACTTTCAAGTAATAATTACAATTTAATGCATTCATGGAACAACTAAATCCGAACATGTACAATAATATTATTATTCTATATTTATTGGTAAATTAGCATTAAAATATGAAAGATAAGAGAGGTTGTAAAAGTTGGTTTAAAATAACTCATAGAAATTTAATTGGGAAAACATTACTATTGAATGCACGTTAATAATAGATTGCCCATGAAGGGGTTATCCCAAATTTAGTCTAGTATTTTAGTTTTTAATATGTATTTTAATAATAACGTGAAAGCCTTTAATAAATTTAATATATTTAAATATGTATTTTAGTAAAATGTATTTGTTAGAAGTAGTTTGTAAAATAACATACTTTCTTTCCTCATTAAGATTCATATAGTTGGTCCAATCCTGCAAACCTTTATATAAGATTGCTTTATAACAAAATCTTTAAACTAATTTTTAATGAAGAAATGCCTTACAAGTAATCTGCATGGTAAATCTCACCTTTTTCCGTATGAAAAATTTGGAACGTTGTGATGATAATAACAATAAAAAAGTTGCCACAAACAAGCAATATATATATATATAACCATTAGAAACAGTAACAACATTTAGACAATCCAATATAGGTAACAATCAACAATCTCAGACTATCGTCAAGGTAACCCCTTTTTAACAATAAAAGAGGAATCTGACCATGAATTGGAGTACCATATATTTAACATTCAAATGTACTTTATTCTTTGTAAAGAAAAATATTAGTTATACTTATTTACTCTGTTTTTACAACATTTTTTAAATCATAGACACTAGGTACAACAAACCAATCAAAAAGAAATATTATTGTTGAGTCACTTGTGTCATACTATAGCTTTGAAATTTGAGAGTCTCAACTTGGGTTCTATATGTACCTTGTATTCAGAAACTTTTTTATTCCTTTCTCTTATTGTTTCTAGCTTATTCCTAAAAGCAATTAGTGGTCTTCTTGAACTGTTTTTATAGACATATATGCATATTGTGCACCATATAGCATAAAGAACAAAGATATTAGCACATGAAAATAAAGTCTTTTACAAATTTCTTAAACATATATCCAATATTTATATTTTTATTCTTAAATATGACTGGTATTTCTGCCCAGATCTTGTCAAAGCTGGAACATGAGAAATAAATGTGAGATTGGGTTTCATATTTCCTTTTACAAAGAACACAACAATCATCTCTTGATTGAATCTGTCTTTTATATTTGTAAAAAGATTTGATAGGTAGTGCTTCTTCTAAGTTGACCTTAACCATAAAATTAAAGAATTTAGGCTCAAGTAACGAATATCTGAATTTGTGACATAACAAGTATAGACTTTTCATGAATTTTTATGGCTAGGGAAAGTAATACATATACTTCCCAATATTGATATTTACCCCTTGGGGGGAATATAGACAAGATTTTGTATTTCTAGGACTAAGCCTCTAATGGCCTTTAAATATCCTATAAGTGGATGTAGTCTATCTGTAGGTGTGATTTTAAATGCTATTTCCACATAAGGAAACATCTCAGTACATCTTGAGATATTAAGCGGTTTTTATATTTCAAATACTTTAATTGAATGTGGACCCAGGCCACTGCTTGCCAATGTATAGTGAAGCTTTCTGATTGAGATTGATGAAATCCTTCTACCTTAGAGAAGTTTTCTCAGTAGTGTATGACCATGGTTAACAAATTTCTTTGTAAATTTTAGTATTGGTATATAATATATCATTCTAGTCACAATTAGTATGTTTCATAATGAAACTTTGACATATATAGCCATTGAAAAAGAAATGATATGCATATATATCCCAGAGTTAAACCCAATATTAAATGTGTTGCTTACATGGATGATATTGCAGTTTTCTTATCATCCAGTAAACAAATTTCACTTGTAATAAAATTGCTAAAACAAGACACTGACAAATTCAAACTCATGATTAATATGGAAAAAAATCAAGTGTATGGAAATTTACACATGTCCCAATATTATGCAAAATTTTAAAAGAAAACACAGCCATTTTTAGGTTTTCCTTTTTGCTTAAATCCTACACAAATGAGGACAAGTATTCAACACAACTAACAAATAAAAATTAACTTCCTAACAAAAGATTATCTCTCTCTATATGGTACTGTATATTTATATAGACATTAAACATTGCAACTTGACCTCAGAGATTGAAATTATTGATACAAAGAAATGTAAATAAACCTGCTTAAACAGGTCAATACAGACTTCTGAATCTGGATTAATAAATAGTGATTATAACATTATAAATTGCAATTAAACATTTCAAATTGCACCCAAAATATTACTTAAATAGTAAGTAAATAAGTCAAATATTTTATATAGTGCAATGTTTTTTTTTTTTTTTTATAAAAAAATAATATTTTAAATAGCATTAAAATGTTGCACATGCGCTTTGGATTTTAAATATAAAATGAATGAATACAAAAGCGTTTGGGTTCGAAAAGATAGATGGCCATTCTATCTTTTCCAAAGACTTTACCATGTGGTTGAAGTGTTAGTATTCATGCATTTTATATTTAAAATCCAAAGCGCATGTGCAACAGTTTAATGCTGTTTAAAATATTATTGTTTATTAAATAGTAAGTGTAAAAATGTTCAAGGCTAAATGGTTTATAAATTTATTAATATAAAACAAACAAAACAAAAAATAATCATATATACATAAGACATTTAACTTGAAAAAAAAAAGTATTTTCAATACTTTATTTTAAAATTGATAAAATATTGAAGCTTTGAAATATCTCTTTGCTATGTGGTGTTCCACATATTCTGGATGTAAATATAGTTGATATGCCTTTAAGTATTATTATATTGTGGAATTGTAATTATAGAAACATGGTAAAGAGAATTTTTCTACATTGAATTATATACAAGTGATAATATAATTATGAAGATTATTATTTATTAAGAAGTTTATGTTTATATGCTCTACAAGAAAATGATTTTAAATAGTTACATTTTTATTTACCATTGTCAAACTCACTCCACTCACAACTTTGACATTATCCACCTCAGATAAATACAACGATTTGCAAAAAAGTTGATGAAACCATCAATCATTTCAGATTCAGATCCAATCAGCTAATGCAATTTAAAAATACACTAATGAGTCGATCAAGGCAAATCAATCTAAATTATTTAATTTGAAACAATGTATCAGAAAAGGATCATACCCAGAAATTAGACTCTCATTAATTCTTGATTATCTATTGTGGATTGCTAGATGTAAGCTAGTATTTAATCATCAAAATTTTAATCCTATTAACTTAATGCAGAACAATCTAAAGAAAACAAGAACAAGAGATAGCCTAATAACCACAGGTTATTTTATACCATGATATGAGACATGATGGATTTATCCCATCCATGGCCAACCAATAGCAGGATCTTCCAGAAAAGAGAAAACAGAAGAATAATTGACTCAAATTTGGGGAAACCAAATGAAGGAATGAGAAAACACTTTGAACAAAATATGTATCAAATAAACTTTAATGTAATCTTTAATAAATTATTTTGGAAACAATAAATACAATAATGATTATTAATAATCATTTTCTAAAATAGAGATTATCTCTTGCATGGATATAAACTTAACCTCAGTTAAAAAGTAATATATCTATTTTTGTTAATTTTAAGCATACACACACATGATGTTATTCATCTTTCTCTTTTCCATGTGTAATATTTTTGTAGATATATTAACAACCTCCATACATCCTCATTGTTTTTAAATTCATATAAATAAAGATACAATAAAAGACAAATGATCCCCAAGATGCATTTCATGCTGAACTAGCACTCATCAGTTGGCCAAAGCCACTATCTCCTATATATATATATATATATATATATATATATATATATATATATATAGAGAGAGAGAGAGAGAGAATATTTATCTACAGTAATTTGTTTCACTTTTCTTTACCGTTGTCAAACTTACTTCACTCACAACTTTGACACCATTCACCTCAGATAAATACAACAATGATTAATACTAATCATTTTCTAAACTAGAGATTATCTATGCATTTACAATATGGAAAATACAGTCTCATTTGTATTATACTCTGGTGTCATCTATTATAAATATGAGTAACTATGATCTAATCAGATTATAATACAATTCAATTCTCATACTCTAACTGTCTTCTATTGATGATTTATCAATAAAATTTTACAATTGAAAGCTAGGATTCAAATAGCTGTGTATTCGCCTGTTACTTTAACCTTTTTTTACTCTTAAGTTTTGCAATTCAAAAAATGTCTAATATCCTGAACTTAGACCAACCAATTTATTTAATTAAATGACACCAGATCAAATACTATTGGTATGAGTGATTTCAGGTTATTTTTAATTGTAAGAATTTTTTGTTGGCTGGAAATGTTAATTGTAATGTGGCATTAGACAATCTTTTAGCTTGCTACAGTATAAACAAGATCAGCCATGTTTCTCTATTGCTCTGGCACTATCTATTGGAAGCTTAAGAAAACAGTGGTTGACCAGATGACAATGTATTTTAATCTCTATTCCCAGACCAGTTTCAGATTATGTTAAGCTTAACTTTGAATCCCAAATTCTCAATGATAAAGACAAAAAAACAAAAACAATGCATAGGGCTGGGTTCTATGAATTTGATAAACTATTGGTTAATCAGAATTACAATAGATGGAGCCAGAATAGTAGATAAAAAAGATAAAGGGGATTTACATATAAAGGCCATAGAATTGACAAAGATTATGTTGTGGAAATGGGATGGAGCAGAATATGGAAAAACTTAGAGTGGGAATGGAAAACAAAGTGGCTAACAGGTTTCTCTGGTATAAGTGCTGAGAGATTCCTGACTCCGTTTAAGGAGAAGTCACAGTACATCACATCACATCTACTGCTGTTACTTATATTCTGGCAATATAAGTGAATGAAATGATCTGGCTTCAGATATATACTCCATGGCTTTGGATTATTAATGGTCGCTTATAGCATTCCCTTAAGAAATTTAATAATATAAACAAGGATCTTTATATTTGAATAATTTGTAAAATTAATATCAATATTTCGATTGAAATAATTGGAGCAAATGAAATTCGTTTACTTTATAAAATATATAAAATCGTACGTCTTTTTATTATGAAGTTATGAAAATATATGCACATGCATAAAGAATATCAATATTTAAAAAACTATCATAAATCATTTCTGAGATTAAGTTATATTTTAATTTTCTAAAACAAAGTACGCTGTTCTACATTGTAATAACTTTAATGATTAGTCAAGTGTAAAATAAACAATTTATAAGATCTTGAAGTTTGCTTAAACCATAAAAATCTTTAAAAAAATACTATTTCTAATTCTGTTTAATATTTATAAAGAATCGCTATGCTTTCATATTAGAATTTTAAAAAGAAAATATTTTAGAAATAATTGCATTCCTTTTAAATCACTGTATGTGTGTGTGTGATTGGCCAATTTGTTACGTGAAGCCATCAATATCAATAAAATTTTCATAGTTTCGTCATTTTTTAGACACCAAAATAACCTACAATTAGACTTGGGGATTTAAAAAAACATTCAAATTACAATTTTTTTAAAAAAACTTGTTTTGTTCTCATTTTGTCCTGTGTGATTTAGTTTCGTGACAGAATATCAGATTTTGGAGGTTAAGATTCTCAGATAGAGTCCAGTTCCGGCATTTTCAACTTTCTGACCAAAAACGCCATCTGGTTAGTTACTGGTGCTTTTTTTTTTTAAAAAAGATATGTTCCCTAAAATTTTGACTAAAATGCATATAGTTATTATTAAAGATCTGAGAAATAAATTCTAAAACGCAATAATATTTAATCAATCATAAATTTCATTAAGCTTAAATAATTTATTGTATTGACAAGTTATATTTAGACTTCCAATATATTCATCGTCAATACAAGCGTTGGTGGTCGAGTGGTCAGCACAGATACCTTACAAGCAGTTGTCCTCAGTTAGCGGGTTTGCTTCCTGGCTGATGCTATGACACATGAAAAAAAGATCTATCTACTCAAGTGCCATCTATTATAAGTTTGAATAATCAGTGATTATCAGATGGACATAAAATTTATATTCTTAGTATTTAAATCCTCATCCTCAGAACACATTTTGAATTGTGTCATTATCAAAGAGGTCTGAAACCCAAAACATTGAAGATAAGTAGATATGCATTGGATGAATCCTATTAACTATGATTTATCTGTCAAGATAAAAACTAACTTGAAATAGGAAAGAGTCTACAGTTTTAAATCCAAATACATATGTTAAAAAAGCATAAAGATTTGAATTAAAAACATAGAAATTAAATATGCATCTGCCAATTATGATTGTTTAGCCTTACTCCAATCAGAGGTAGATGGAGAATTGCCTTTGTTGTATATTGTTTAAGCTGAGAGTAGTGTATTCATCATTATCATTTCAACCAGTATTAAAACATTGGCATGGTAATTCTCACACCAACATTTATCCAGATATTGTAATGTACAATCTCTCTTCTCCAAATTGTTGTAGCAACCTTTCCATTCCATCTATCCATCTTACATATAGGTATTGTTGTCATTCCTTCTTGATACTTCCAAATACTTCATTGAGTGGTCTAATATTTTTGTATTGGTTCTTATTAAGTATTCACATTTCAATTATTTAAGGAGAACTGGTAAAATACTTCCCTTTCAAAGTCATAGGGCCTATTTTATTTTAATAAGTTGTTTCTTCCCAATGCAGTAAATGATTCATTTCATCCATTATGCTTATATCTTTAGTTCTACTTTCTTACTTTCACCTAATAGTTATTATTTTATGTCGTGAAGCTCATTGATGTTACATGTTTGATGATTATTTATCAGAATATATCATGAGTTTATATCTTGTTGAGCCAAGGCCTATAGAATTAAATGCCTTTTTCTAATCTACAAATCCAAAGCATAATGCCATTCATGATCACTCATTTTTTCTATAATTTCGCTTTTGGTTGAGTCTGAAGGTTATTGTAGACATGTAATAATTATCTTGATAAAGGTCTTGTATAGAACTGATACATTATTAGATCAGTAACTTCTAGTTATCTTGTTTCTCACTTCTTAAATATCAATATTATTATTACTTTGTTCAAATCATATGGTACATTTTTATCATTTAGACATTTAATGTATAGATTTTTTTAACAATTTTACATCATGTATTTTCTTTTTATATATATTTCATTGCATGCCTGATCTCTTCTTTCAAATGTTTAGTTAATTTTGAAGATGATATAATTGAAATGGTTATATTGTTTATTTGTTCTTTATGTCTATATAATTTCTTGTATAGTTCTTCTATACCTTTCATGATGCCACAGTTGTATCTTTTTGTCCTCAATCTAAAACAATTTATATCTTGTAATACCAAATGTTGTTATACAATTTTGAATGTTAGATTTTCTTCTGTAGGTTTTCATTAAGATTCACGTTTTTATTTTTTTATATCATTATTAATTCTATTTTCTACCACTTTCAGAACTTTAGATATTCAACATGTCTTGATTATTTTAAATATTTCCATGTTATTTCTTTTCTCTATATATTGGGTTATCCAAATTACAAATTTACTTTCAAATTGGTGTTTTTGGACCAATTGTCATTGTTGCAGTTTTATGTAAAAAAAGTAAGATATCTTTACTATTGATCTAAATTAAATTTGAATCAACTGCAAATTATTTCAAAATTTTAAAACAATTAGTAAATTACCATTTATAATTCATTAGATTAATTTTGAATTTAGGAATATCAACTGTTTATATTGTTATTTATAATAGTTTAAATTCTTCCAGTTTTATGGTAATATAATAACTTATATCAACTAATCAATGATTATTTTCTGTGATTAATCTATTAACAACATTACAATAAAATACTTTTTTTAATGAATTAAAATATAAATATTTTGCTATACTTTTATTTTAATGTTTTTATGTTCATTCCCCTTTTATCATAATGAAATAATTCATAATGTAAAAACAGGGGCAAGACTCTCCATGCAATAGTATTACCCAGCACAAGCCAAAGTAATCAATGGATGCTTGATGGTTTGTGTGTAAAATCCCTATGTATTGCTCACTTACCCAATATCACTGGATTAATTTTTAGCTCATGGCTTATATCAGTGAACAGCTTTAGATCTGAGTCACTGCACCTAGTTATTGGAATCTAAAATAATCCTCTAGCAGACACATTTCATCTATTTTGTTGATTATAAAGATTTGAGACCAAATTAAAAAAAAAATAATGCTTTCAATCTAAACTCATTCACCCATATGATTATATTGATTTAAACCCAGTACATCAACCATACATTTTGGTGTCTTAAATTCTTTAATAACCTCAGTCACCATTATTTTATTGGTTATGATTGATATTTAATTATTAAATATCACATGACCACCATTTCCTATGCTTACACAAGCTGTTAAAACTGAGGCAAAACTCTCCATATTGTAATGTCAGCAGAGAGAATAATCAATGGATGCAAGAATATTTGTGCATAAATAATCTGTGATGAAAACCACAAGCTAGAAACTAGTCTGGAGATTGTGGATAAACTTTTTTTTACCTCTTTGTTTTAACTATTTGTGTAAATATAGGTAATTGTGATTATGTGAAATTCGTAATGTATTATTTTTTTCTTTTTCTGCACACTTCACAATTCTATATTCTTATATTGTCCCTCATTAATATCCTCAAAAACAAATTTAGAAATATATTTATTTTTCCGTGATTTTTAAATTTTGGAATTAAAATTTCACACATCAATTTTTATACATTGTTTGATGTGATAAAAAGCATTTTCTATATTGATGTAAAATATTTTATTTCTATCACAATGAATATTTCTTTGGTACATTTTATTAATTTGAGTAGTTAATCTTGTTTTTTTTATCTAACATACATTCAATGTCCTCACTTTGCCTTTTTACTTTTTGTTTATATTGAATTTTACTCTAAAGTACATATATGAATATGAAAATATTAATTTTGATGTCTGCTTTCCTTCAAAATATAAGTAAAATTCAACTTTATATATATATAATATTCCTATAATTTTATCATGGGAGTTATAAAATAATCTCTCATTTTGATTATTCAATGTTATGTCATTATATAGTTGACTAATAGTAAAAGAAATATAGTTGAAAGTACTTCTTATGTAATAAGTTAAATTATAATAATATTTAATATATCAAGTAAAATTTTATATATAAATTCTTTTCAAACCAATTAACTTTTAACTTTTTCATCTAACTTCACACAGTAATTCAATGTCTCATTTAAAAATAGATAGCTTTGTCACTATTTCATAGAATATTCCTTCAGTTGTAAATAGTTAAACAAAGAATCATAATCAAATAAAAGCTGCATATTTTTTATTGGTGGATTCTTCCCTTGCTATTAAAGATCCTGCTATTACATTTATTAAACAAAACTGTTTTTCAAACATTATTTTCAAACATCAAAAATTCTGCTTGGGTGACAAATCCATACTTTTGATTGGTCAATTACAGAATAAGCCACAAAAATATATTCATCTTTTAATGTTATATTTATTTTAGTATCGTTTATTAAAAGCAAATTAATGTGTCCGAATATGAAAGTGAACAAACGTTTTTTCAAAAATAAATTTCTATTTATAATTATAAATATATTTTATAGCAGAAAACCTCAAAAGAACGTTCATAACCTATTAGAAAATATTGAGTAAGTCAGTGTTTTTTTTTTCTTAATTTACGTTCATGTAAAAGTAATGAATTTTTTTCTTAAATATTACTATTTTTCTAAAATAATTACATTTTCAGCATATTTTATCAAAATAATTTACAATATGTAAAAAAAATACCAAAAAATATTCTAAACATTTATTTTCATTTGAAAATCAAGGTGATGAAAATTGTTGACAAGTGTCAAAATTGTTGACGGCGCTGATTTCTTTTTCAATTTACATTCATGTAAAGTAAAGAATTTTTACTAAAATCTTAACTATTTTTCTAAAATAATTATATTTTCAATACATTTTATCAAAATAATTTATATTTTAAAACAATACTAAAAACACTATAAAACTTTCATTTTTATTTTGAAAATCAAATCAAAGAAGTTGCAGTAGTGAAAATTATTCACAGGCACCTTTCTTTTGTTTGAAATGAGAACCAACCAATAAGTATTTAGGAAAGTCTGCCATCTCCCATTGTTGTAGTTTCAAATTTCAATATTATTGATTTTTTACTTGTAAAATATAAGTGTAAAAACCCTATGGTAACTTAAAAATTGACAGTTTTCAAGCTACTTGAAGCAGCGACCATCTTACATATATTATAATGCTTTTCAACCATTATAATATATTGTACCAGTCCAGTCAAAAAGAAGCCAACACATCAACAAACCCAAACTCAAAATCGGATTCAAACTCAGGCAGTTCAAACTGAATTCAAACCCAACTCATGAGCTCAGATCAAATCAATGGATGACATATATCAATGGTACATGACTTTGCGCCAAGGAACTAGCTCAACGGATGATGATGATTAATGAGACCCCTGATTTAACCCTAATGAAATATAATAGAATAACTAAGAATCTTTATAAGTCAACTCATATATATATGTTTGGGTTGCCAATACAGACAGCGAGTATTAACATTAAAATAATTATGAAGGAATTAAGCACTAAGAAACCAAGTGTATTTAGAAAATATTTAATAATAATAATTTGTTTTGTTTGAATTTTAAATAATGATTATATTAATTGCCTCTAGCCTTTAACAAAATTTGTAATAATAATAAGAGTGGCGGTCCTTGTTATATGCCAACAAGTATTATGCAATATTTGAAAGTCTATGTCTATGTCCCTGACAAGAAAACAAAGGTAGATAAAGATATTTGGCTATGACTGAAATTATTATTCTGATTTTAAAGGAAAGAATGTGATATTTATTTTCACATTCGTAAATCAATTCACAAAGAGCAAGATACGTATTTAGGGCATAACTTTAATATTTAATAGAAAACTTACTTAATTATAAATAAATATGAATTTGTTCAACTTTAATAAAATCAATTCATCACAATTTAAGAGCATTAGAGTGGACTTTACTGGAACTGAGAAATAAATGGTACTGACGACTTATGAGCTATAAAAATGAACACGATAAATATGATGGCTGGTCGGTGATTTAAGTATGAGGGGAAACCAGGCTGGGTCATAGCCACAAGCCTTTGGTGTTTTAATATAATAAAAAAATGAGCAAGTGGAAGAAGTGCTTTCTTCCTAGATAATTAAACTAATAGAAATATCACCGAGGACAAGCCTATGAAACAGGAGATGGCTCGCATCAGCAACGATCGGAAAATGATAACTTGGTAATCATCATATTTAAATAATAAAACCCAATTTATATAAAGATTGCTCTATGTGATGACCTGATCAAGTTAAATTAAAGTCAAATGTGCTTTAATCAAAAATTATTTAATGCAATTAGAAATTATATTAATTATGCCCTAAATCCCATGCCCTTCCTGAATATTATTAGAAAGTATAAAATTTGAATTAGAATATATTTATTTAACTCCTTTATCGACCTTTTTGTGAAACAATATATTAATGTGAATAAATAGATATTATAAACTCAGTAAAGTGGCTGGGAGCATAGGTTAGAAATTGAGCTAATAATTTGTTGTTATTAGCCATTAATAAAATAGCAAAAATTGTATTAATCCTTCAACTCGATAATTAATAGAACTGTATCAAATTAGTTCTAGTGGGTAAGAATTACTATAAAAATAAATATAATATTATTTAACATGGCAAATGCAATGAAGGAAATTATTATCAAGTTGTAGTTATTATTGGCATATAATAAAAAATAAATCATATTAATAATCATCTAGCAAATATATAATAGGGTTAAATAAATGAACTGCCATCGTAAGAAAGGAAAGTTAACAGATATTAAATTTAAAGACTACAGATAGATAGAGAATTACTACATAATTTAAGATAACATTAATAAAAAGACAATTTTACAGTAGATAGCTTAAAGATGTTTTAACTTAAAGTTCAGAACTGGCCAGGCTCAAAAGGAAAGATATTATCATTTCTTCATGGTTGGCTTCTGTGTTTCCACAGGGCAGAGTCCAATTGGATGAAACGTATGCGCGCATTTTGAAAATTATGTGAATAGCATTTTGATGGATTTCTCTAAGGTTTTGGCAGCTTACGATTGGTATATGAATTTTTATATTGCAGCCACATTGAAAATTTTTAGGGGACTTAAGGAACCGTAGTCAGACTCTTGAAGTTAAGCTCCTCCACCATGGTAGAAACACTATTTTACTTCATAATTTAACTGGGTGGCTTCTTCTCTAATGAAATATATATGGCTTCTCTTAATGATGAATAATAGCTGCTTGGAAATTTTTTCTGGGCTATTTATCTGTCCTCTGATGCCTTCAGGCTAGTTCTTCTTTCCTAATCAATCTTACAAAAATTTACTGGTTGTTTTTAGATACATTCCTTCGATAAGGCTTTCAAACTCATGAACTTGAATTCATTTTCTAATTAGAAAAGGAATTTTTAAAATCAGAAAATGATTTTAGTTAGGACCGTCCTTACATTTTAAACACTTATCTTTTTTCTAATTAATAAAAACTTTAACCACTGTTTTAGAAAGGGAAAATCTGAAAGCTTATCGAAAGAATGTAGCTTTTAATCATTAAAAATTTAACATATTATTTAAAAGAAAAATAAACATTCCCGACGCAATGAAACTTTAGAATGAATAGGTCTATTTAAATATTTATAAATATATACGCACACGGTTATAATATATATAAATTCAGGAAGAATTCTATTATGAATTTATTAGTAAAAATGATTAATTTAAATCTCAAACGAGTTAATTTTAACGCACATTTATAATAGTTTTTCTTTAAGGAAACTAGCGTGGATTGAACGAAAAAAGCCCTTATTGCATCGGAAATTCAAGGTTGGTACAAGGGTTTGAAGTTGGCTACATGTGAAAGATCATGAAGCTAGGATCAAACTTAGATCCGACTACTTCAATATGATATTGGATTCTGTGTAAGAAGATAAATTTAAAGGTAGGAATACAACCATTTTGAAGAAATGTTTAATCTGTCACGTCATCTATGTCATTAAACAGAAAAAAAAGTCCTAATTATTTTTAGGTATTAAAACCTTTATATGTCAACAGTTGAGTAGTTATAATGTTAAATGGACCAGTAGAACCAGAAGTACAAAGTGTTTTACTTGCTTAATGAAAGCATATTTTTCATTAAATACATGTAAAACAATGATCTGGAACTTTTTAATTATACATGTCAATAGTTTTGGTATGATTGATGGTTTAAATATACAAAGAGAGTTGTTTTGGTCTTAGATCTAATTCATTGTAATATTTAATCACAAAAGTCAAGTATTGTATTAGTCATGCTTGCACTCATATATATGAATGTATAGAATATAAAAATACTGTATATTTAAAAAAATGTGCATGTGATTATTATGTTCGCAGTTTGTTGGTAGGATTATTTACAAAGACAAAAAAAAAAACATCAGTTTAGTACAGATATTGAGATTTGATTGTTATAACAGTATAAGATTAATTTGAAGTGAAATAAATCAAGTTTTATTGATATCTAATTTTTATTAAATAGGTGAGCATAATCTAAAGCTTTTCTTTTATAATTAGTGCATCCTATAGCTAATTCTACTCTGTTACAAACATCTACCTGCACCAAAACTCAGATAACCCTCACCACTATGCATGGTTTTCATGCACAACTTTTACTCATCAGGCTAGTTAGATATATCAAATACCAAATGTTCCTTTTCTATATGGACAGCTTGATATTATACCAGTATACCATTCTAACTCAGAAGAAATATTTCTTTATCTATTTTTAGTGCTTTATTAAAGGAATAATATTGAAATAAGCAGTGAATTTTTGATAGAGCTTTTGGAAACGCACTCCTTTCTATCAAATAGCATTGATGTGACGCCTATAGTTTTGCTATAGAGTTTTTTTTCTCATGTGTCATTGCATCAGCCGGGAAGTGAACTCGCTAACCCGGGACAACTGCTTGTATAGCAGCTGTCACTGACCTCTTGACCACCAATGCTTGACAGCTACAGATAATTCCATAGCAATATATTAATTTAAATAACTGAATCTTATAATATTAATATATTGCTATGCTGTAGATAATTGCATAGCAATATATTAATATTAGAAGATTCAATTATTAAATTAATCGCGATTAAATGTTTTAACAATAATGACCTTTCATTATATATATATGTAATAATTCAAATTCATTTCTTAAAAAAAAGTACAATGAAAAATAATTTAATTTCCTACATATAAATTTTTTCTTCCTTTTTTTACTATTAAATATTTGTTTGTTTCCATTTCAATATATTTTAATTTTTTTTTCATTTTTATACAATCTTATGTTTGTTATATTCAAATTATTAAATGTATTTCAATGTCAACCTGCATTATAATTTCCTGTACAAGGACTTTCACTGTTAATTTAAGAAAAAAAATATTATTATTGTTGTTCTCTGGAAAAAAAAAAAACATTTTGATTTTTGTATCATTTTGATCTATTTCTGATTATAACAGCAGAAAGATATAAAAAGCACTATTTTAAATAATATGTCATATAAATAAAATTCAATCATTACTTTTGAAAATATTATAATCAGTAAACAAACAAAATAAAAGTATAAAAAGTATTGAATATTTTATTAAAAATATAAATTCTATAAATAAACATTTTTTTTTGTTGTTGTTTTTTATTTAGAAAGCGTATATATATATATATAAACAAATCACAAGTTTCATTTAAATCTCTAAATCTTGCCATGATTATTACTTCATTCTTAAATATCAGCCAGTACTTCTTATATCTGAGATAGTACGTTTGCTTTCTATAAATTATTAGAATGCATTAAACTCTAACTTAAAACGACCTAATTTTGATCACGTGCTGTCCATGAAAAAATATTAAACAATGCTGTAAAATACACAATGTTGATAAACCGTTAATTTAAGCATTAAAAATACAAACTGCGTCATTGACATGTATTTGGACTAAATTAAATCTCTTCAAATAGCTTTAGGGCTTTACATTATTTCACTGTGCCAGTTGTAGTTTTTTAATTTATTAATGAATTACAAATATAGAGAATTTGAACTCAGACTTTCAAGTACCCGTCAACTATCTACATTATCTCATCTCATTGATATACATAACCATACACATGTAGAAAAGATAAATAATCATTAATGTAAGTATTTCATGCTAAACCAGCATTTATCAATTGATCCAGATTTCCCACGCATTCATATAATCAGTGTTCAGTTATATTAAAATAGAAAATCTTCATAATTTAATGGACAGGCTTCAATCTAGTTTAACCTTCAACCCTTCAGACATTCATACCACTGAAAATCTGATGACAAAAAGCCCAAATCTCATGTTGATGTTAATATTACTGTCATACCTATAATGATCTCAAGTCACTCTGATCCCTCATGTATAGGACCTTATCTATTTAAATATGTAGAAAAGATATGGTTATGATGCATGCTTAATGTGTTGATATTTGAAATATAGGAATTCTTTATATACTTGTAGCCTAATTGTAAATAAAGGGGATTTGAATTACAACCGATTTAAATTTTTGACTTCAATTTTCAAAACATTTTATTCTTTGGATGCCATTGGAATTATTTTTCATTAAATATTAGATATCTAAAAAGTTGAAGATTATGAAAAAAAAAAAAGGTAATAGTTTAATTTAGTTACAATTTACTCAGACATAAATAATGTTCTAGCTTTGTAATAATAGGTATCTAAATCTTAGAGATCCGCTGAGAAAATGGGTTTGGTCAAAACATATTGCAGAAGTTATTCGCATTTTTTCAATGTCTTACATTGATTGTTTTTAAAGTAAAAAAAAAAATACTTTTTGCAACATTAATAGAATGCATTAATGTATATATATATATATTCTAACTATGCCGTTTGTATATTCACTTCCGGGAAATATAGTATGAAATAAAATGGGTTAGCTCAGTTACCGATTATGTTTATATTAAAACATTCTACTAGCAAAATAATGAAAAGGTTCAGTTTATAAAATAAATGAATAAATATTTATTTATATCATGAGACTTGGAAGTGAAATACAGATGACAAGAAAGATTACATTGAGCGAATATCCTACAGGATACTACCTCAATGGCATAAGAACACTACCCCCTATTATTATCTCAAATAAATAAACTTGTAGTATTCTTACACATTTAATAAATCCTACTCATTAAGATTAAACTAATAATTAAATCTTAATCTTTTATTTATAATCATTTACCTCAATAAAATCTCAGGTTCATAAAACTTTTTAAAGTTAATTAAACCACTGTAGTAAAACATGATAAGGGATTTTTATGTCATACTCTACTACACTTAACTAATAATAATAAATAATAATAATATTCTTCATTGTATGAACTAATTCTGTATACCTTTTTCTTCACTATAATTTTATTCCATAATAAAATACTATAATATAATCTTTTATCATCTATAATAACATAATAAATATGTGGTAGCATTTGGTAATCTGAAAAATATATGCGTGCCAATGGAGAGCATTATAATTCAATGTACCATTATAATAATCAATTTATAACCATAAGATAATGTGACATATGATTACTTAAATAAATAAATACCAAGAAAATATTTGAATTCTTAAAATAATTCTTCATTTATTTCTAAGCAAAAATATTATGTTTGATTCAATGTCACTGTGTTTTATATGCATTGTAATAGGAAAAAGAAATAACCAGAACACACAAATTTTTGAAAAACAATTTTAACAAAGTTTTAATATAACACTAAAACAAAATAACAATTTATTTACAATATTTACATTTTTACATTCTAAATTTGCACCGTTATGCATTTTTTTATTTTGAACCTAGTTAAGTCTTCACTCTGACTTAAAGTAATAATAATAAAACAATACAATTTTATTGATCTCTTTGTGATCAATCCTATGATAAAATCACATTTTTATACTTATTTTAATATATCGTATCTTGAAATTTTATTTCACTATTATTTAACTATGCTTCCTTTTAAAACAGCCATTGAAACATAGTATGGAAAATGCAAATAATAATAATAATTGAGCATGGATACTTTTCATTAGACAATTTCATTTTTGCAATGTTAAAAGATATTGTATAAAATATCTACTGATAATTTATTACTAGATTGTGTGGATATTGTTGTTCACTACATTATGTTTATTAAATATAATACATCCCATATAATATTACTCTAATACTATATAGTTGTAATCACTGATATATTCCCTATAATTTAATAATATAAAATTTGTACCTATGCTTATTGTTTGTATCGTTTTACTTTATTACATTATATCTTAAAAATATGCAATACTCATTTTAAAATGAAATAAAATATTGAAAAGTTATTTAATATTTCAAAAGCAACTTTGCTTTACATATTTTATTCCTGAAATTTATTTTATTTTCCAAAATAAAAATCTAAAAAACATATTTTATGATTCTTTTCCTTTTGGATAGGTTGGATTTTTAATTCCAATTGGCACAAACTATATTTCTTCTTACAAGTAAATGAACTTATCTTATTCAGATAATAGCATATCTTAAACTCTAAATTATCTATTATTTCTTTTAAAATACACCATACTGTGCGATGTAGTCACTTTGGAAATCTAGATAGTGAATAGATGTGTAGGCCTAGGGAAGAAAAACTAGAGTATAACTTATAGCACATATCAGAGAAAATAGCATGGCACAGTGTATCTATAAAAAATAGAGGCATGACCTATTCTGTCTAATGTCCTCCAATACTACCAATGATGTCAAAGCTATTCCTTCAGCTTTATTGAAACAGCAATACTTAAAAAAATAGACACTGCCCACAAATAAATATATACCTACAGGGCTTTGTTAACTGTATTGCATATCTACTAAGATTACAAAATACTATTCATATTCCCTTATTACATCCTATCTTAATATCATCTGTTGGGTTCATGTTCATAATATTACAACCAAGTCACTATCTTATCATTATTTCCTAAAAGATTTATCAAATCTTACATTGACAAATAACTAACATAAATATTCAAAATAATAAACAAAATTCAATTATAATTAGAGCAATCTCATTAATCCACAAGAAAAGACTGCTTTATTTCCTTATTCTATATTCTAAACACATACAAACTAGTCCAATAAAAACTTTGAACATCCAATAATATGAAAGTTTTTAAAAGAATCACATAAATATTCATCATTATCTTGTGTTATATTACTAGTATAAAATTAAAGTACGCATATTCTCAAAAGAAATCCTAATCTCATAATTTAAAAGTGTTGTACAAATGTGTTTGTAAATAATTCAACATTTATACTTTCATATATTATAATTCATAGGCAATCTGCAATATATATATATATATATATATATACATCATAAAATATATCAATATTCATTAACTATTACCGAGTGATATTGCTTTGTTATCACTTATGCAGTCTTCATTCCCATTAATTAGATACAACATTGCACACATGAAATACATCCATACTTTTATTTAAATGTTCTTATTTAAATTATTAAATTATTCTACTATAAGATTATAATATTATCGATAAATTAATATTCATGTTACTACTCTTATAAACAAAAAAAATTACATTTTAAAAATAATAAATAAGTCAAAAAAATATATTTACATAAATCTTCAGCTGAGACGAATGTTTTTCATAAATTCAAATATTTTATTTCCTTTCTCAAAAGTTTTTTTTTTTAATATTCTCTTAAGAGCATTTTTTACAACTCCCCCATTGCTAGGTTTTCACTTGCTTGATGACGAATGATTGTTCCCGACTTTGCAAATGTGCCGTACTCCTTCCGGTACGAAAATCTCAGATTTAAAAAAAATGAATAATAAAAAAAATAATACGATGTCTGAAAAATCTTGAAAATTAAATAAAATAATCATCTATCCATCCTGGAAAAATTTATAGAATAATAGTTTATGGTTTCTATAGTTCAGAATGATGATTATTAAAATCATAATAAAATCATAATATTTAAAAATAATTCCGTGAAGCTTCTATTCTAGAATATTCCATGTCGGCATAATGATGCATCATGTCTCATTGGCTTAGCTCAAACTATCCGGATAAACTTTTTGTGCAATATGAAATATTTCCATAATACCATACTTTTATTTACTTATGTATTCCTTTTCTTTGTAGGTTTATTATTTAGGAACATTTATTGCTATTTATTACCTATTTTTAGCGTTTTCATTCTTGTCTTAAATTTCAGATTTTTAATCAATTTTTTTTGAACGCGTATAACCCTATATACCTCAGGTTTATAACATATGCTTTCGTAAATATTTTTCATTAGTCTTTACTTAAAATAATGTCTTGCCAATATTTATAATGTTTTCCTTCAAAAAGGATATAACATTTATTTCTATAGCATTGTTTCCATAAATTATTATATAATATACTTGTCATATTACTTATTAACCTTGGACAAGACTATCTTGCTCTTATATAAAATAATGCATACTTCACTTTTAATCAGAAAATAGCTTTTCTATTAAGCTTCCTGTACAATGTCCATAATAATTTACTCACTGGAATAGTCCTCTCAGTTAACATTATTAATATTATATTCACAGTTATTATATTTATCTTTAAAATTTCCATTAAATACATTTTACTTATCGGCATTTCCATACTTTTATTGCGAAGTTATATTAAGTTTCTGATGAATACTCCTGGTAAAAGAACTTTAAAATTAGCAATGCATATTTAAAATGATGTTATTAAACTATATTTATTTTACACTCTCTTTGTGAATACTTTTAAATAAATGTCCTATTAGTTTTGCAAAAAAATTGTATGAGAGCACTAAAAAAATTGACTAAATAATAAAATTTAAAGATTACTATCTCCTTGATAGTTACTGATACCGATCACTGACACACTTGATCACCCTTGACAACCCCATGCAATGGTATTTATATCTTATAAAATACCTCATTCTATTGGTGGATTCTTACTTTTCATTTGATGTCAAATTTTTATAATGTTACATTCTTACACAATTAAATTTCAGAAAAAATAAAATATGACATATTATAACTTTAAAATATTATTTAAAATATTAATTTTAAATCAATTATTATACTTTACTAAAATAAATTAAACATTTTAAATGACTTTTAAAAACAATATTTAATAAATTTATCCTACCTTTAATATTTAATTTATCTATTTTATTTTAAAACAAAATATTTAACTTTTATTTGCTGTACTCGTCTTATAAAATAATTTAAAACATTTTACAATGATTGATTTAATATTTGCTTTTACGATAGGTAATAATTATATCCAATTCTATAATGCAATTTCACAATATTTTAAACTTTACTAATCCAAATACTAGCAAGCATGTGTGTATAACCATATATTATACAAGTCATATGACTGATATAATTAAGACAGACTATCTGATTTTCTGTCTGGGAATAATAAATTGCAACACTTGTTGTATTAAATAAAATAATACAATAATACAAAATTTGGAAGAACAATTTAGAAAATATAGAACTAAATATAACTTTCACTACCATAAAACCTACTTTTAAAATATATGATATTAATTATAATTATTAAATATAATTTATAAAAGTAAATATAACTTTTATTTAACTATAAGTTTAAGACTATTAAAATTGAACTTTTTTAAACATACTTTTAAATATTTATAGCTGCATTATTTATTATGGCCAGATTTTGAAACCATATGTAATAATATTTTTAGCTTTACTTAACTATTCTTATGTGATTTATCATAATTTTATGCATTATGTAATTTCATTTAGCTTCAAATTATACTTTTAAGATATTATTAATACAATATAACTATCACATCAAGAGAACATGATCTAAATTTAAATTTTTTTAATAATTTGCTGTGGTGAACCAATTCTGACCTATAGAAAAGTGCACAATATATATATATATATATACTAAAATTAACATTTAATGGAAAAAATACATATTCTATTGATGAACCTTAATCCTATTATTTGTGAGAGTATTGTATAAAGTCCAGTATATTCCAATTCAATTAAATTTCCAAATTGCATTTTATAACATAAGCTTCAAATATTTTATTGGCAAACCTTAATGCTATTATTTGTGAGAGCATTGTATAAATTTCAGTATCATTTCTATTCATTTAAATTTCCAAGTTGCATTTTATAATATAAGCTCCAAGCACTTTCTAAACTAATTCTCCAACTTTTAGATGACTAATACAAAAAATCCTCATAACCATTGATGGCAAGCATACTGTTATTTTTGTTTTATGTAGAACAATAATTTGAATTAATATATTGTTTCTCATTTTACATGAATTAATTAATAATTTCACTTTAATTACTAAAAATAAATAGTAACATGTTTAAAATTCTCCTTCTGATCTTGTTTGAAACAAGTCCATGCCATATTTAAATAAAAATATTTTTCATTTTTATTTTCAAATTGATATTTGTTTATTCTTTGAAATACCTTAAACTCATCATCATCTTCAATCTTTATTCATTCATTCATTGCTGAAAGAAATGTTTCCCCCAAATAATCCAGTTTGACCAATTAATATTCTCACTTCATTATCATGTCAACAAACTTGTTTCTTAAACCATTTTTGTTATATTCAGTACAATCTTTTTAATTCAGTGTATGACTTACAATCGTCTCTCTATTACCATCTCTTCAATCAATATATTCAGCTTAACTCCATTTCAGTCTCTCCTTTCTTTCAATAATTTCAATAATACCTGTTTGTTCTCTTATCCAAGTATTTCAATTTTGATTCCATCTTTAATATTTCTAACATAAATGCATGTAAACTTGAAGAACACATAATAATCAATTATTAAAAACTTGTATTTTTTTTCATATACATAGGCATTTTTTTAATATTATTATTTTTATCAAAACCTACAATTCATGTTTAATTCTATGATTAATTTCATTCATTAAGTTTCCATCTATATTTATAATTTGACCTATGTATTTGTTGTTAACTTCTAATTCGTTAAAAAAATTCTACAGTTTTTTTAGCATTTACCTTTAATATTTTTTTTTTTTTACTTTTATCTAATAATTCTTGCAATATTTGCTGAATGACTAAATTATTATTTTTTATAAACAATAATGCCATCTACAAAATCTAGATGATATAAATAATCTCCATATTATTTTTTTTTACTTATTTTTCTTTGAAAACTGCTGCAAATTTTTTTTGAAGATTTGGAATCATTTTGTCATACATACTTATGAACTTTAATTTTGTTAGTGCCACCATGCAATGTAATCAATCCTGTTGCATTATGATTTTTTTTCCAAAATATGACAATATGCATTGTCTATATTTTGATGTTTCAAAATATTAGTCTCTGAAAATTGTTATAGAATTAAATTTGCAAAGCATAATGTAACTCCCCTATATTGGTTTGCTTAATAAATTTTCACCATATTTGGATGTGGTCCACTATTATAAAATTATTTATCATGTACTTTTGATTGGTTTGAGCTTAATGTTCTATGTAGAACAGTTAAATTTATCTTGGATATATATATATTGAGACCAAGAAGTTGATATGAAAAATGCAAAGTATTTAAAATAAAAAATATATAAACAAGCAATTGTTTAAAAAAATTACTTAAAGTATAGTTAATGGTAATTAATATTGGCTATGGATCAACAACATAGTCAATACGTGATATGCGTGTGTATTATAATAAATAAATAAATATATATTAAAAAGTATACAAATCAATATATCTACAATTAATATTTTTGTTAATTAATATCTAAAATAAATAATAAAAAAATGTCTGTTATTCTAGATTATTATTTATTTATTATCATGATTTATAAAAAATAAAAAACGTTTTATTTGTGTTATTTTATGTACGTATTTTAACTAAGTTATATGAAAGCAAAATTTAAGGCGGGGAATTTAGTGATATTTAGTGAAATTATCGCCTGCTGAGTAAAAGAGCGCGTTTTTGTATAAAGATAGAGAATACATTGATTGAAAAACGTATATTTTAAAATCTCTTGTTTTTAAAAATAATCATATATTGTAAGTGATCAAAACCAAAAGCATGGATTGCTAAGGAATAAATAAAAAAAGGGATATGTCACTCATGTTCTATAATATTTCCTTGAATATTGGATGAATAAATTAATATAACATAATGGAATGATACAATGCAACTCACTCTTCAAAATTAAAATTCTAACCTCGAATAGTATTGTGATATTTTTTTTTATATGTCAAAGCAGTGACCGAGAAGCGAACCCGGGCTATACTAGCCGCTAGGCCGCAAACGCTTGACGACTTGTGATAAATTTTTCACCACAAATTTAATGGATATCGTAATAATTCTGATCAACAAGGAAGCAAAAGAAAAAAAATATATTGTTAAAACAAAGTTGGACAGTTAAAGCTAATTTTTACTAATAGCAAATCCAATCAACTATTATTGTATCAGCTTTGAAGAATCACTATGTGTGCGAAGAATAAACATATGAAGATAATAATAATTATTAATTTATTCTGAATTTAACAATCCAAGATCAATATAAAATTGATAATATTGTTGTTTTTATTATTATTTAAAAAACAATTTCCCAAATAGTAAAAAAAAAAAAAAAGAATTAATGCTTAATATGCATATGCGAATTAATTATAAAAAATATTATTTTGGTTAAGTCAATTTGTATTAATATGATAAATAAAACATTTAATTAATAAACATGATTATACGTATTATTTTTAATGTGTGTGTGTGTCTTTTTAAGAGGTATAACTTGAAGCACATCTTTATCAACTCTTGCTGATAAATACTTCTACTCTGCTTGAGAAATATAATTCAAGAACAATCTAAACTGTAAATCATAACTATTATCATGTAAGAATAAATAATAGTAAGAAAATCAAGTCATACAAGTGACTTCATTTAATAAGGTTTTATGTACAAATGTAAGTATAATGAGCATGCTAATAGCTGTAAACAAGATGTTTTATTTATAAATGTTACAAGAAAAAGCATTTAAAATCTCTATCTAGAATTGTCCCTAATCCCAAATCATTTTGAGTTGACGGCTCTTTTCAGTGAGGTACAAGAACATTCAGACACTAGATCTAAAACACAAACTCAAGCCAAGCATTTATTGAATGTAGAAAATCTGAAATTTTCAACCATTTATATGTTTTCAATTCTAGGGATTTAACTTAAATAGCTATGTGGAATCTACCATATATTAATATACTTAGTGACAAAACATCACAAAAACCTCAAAAGACAAACTATAATAGTAAGAAAATCAAGTCATACATCACATGACTTAATTTAATAAACTTGTATTTACAAATGTAAATATAAATTTATTTAACCACACATTGATTAAGTAAGTAATATGTGTATAATGACCATGATAATAGCTCTAAACAAGTCTTTTTAAAAATAAATTCCACAAGAAAGAGAATTTAATATCTCTATCTAGAATCTTTGTTTGTAAATACAAGCTTATTAAATTAAGTCACATAATCTATGACTTGATTTCCTTACTATTATTGTTTGCCTTTTGAGGCTTTGGTGATGTTATATTTTTAAGACTATTAATATACTGTAGATCTGAATTTCGTTCAGTCCCAAGTCATTATTTAAATTAGATAGTTGGATTTGACAACATATAGATGTCTGAAAATTTCAGATTTTCTCTTTAATAGTTAAGTATTTAATAAATGCTCGGCTTGAGTTTGTATTTTATATCTATGGTCTGAATGAAAGAGTCTTCCTGACAAAAGCCATTAGCTCAAAACCAGTTTGGGATAGAGAAAAGATTCTAAATACTTTTTCTTGTGGCATTTATCAGAAAAAAAATCTAGCTTGCATAGAGCTATTAGCAAGCTCATTATATTTACATTAAATACAAGCTCATTAACCAACTTTTTGCTAGTTACAGCTAAAAACATGACGGTTTCCAGTCATTCTAAATTGGGCATTTTTAATACTACCATTAAGACTTTGTGTTATTTTTAAAGGTTAAAAAAGTTCCATAAGATGCTGCCCTCTATTGAATTATTTTACAAGTAAAAAATCATAACACTGACATTAAAGGTCTAACAAAAGAATAGCACTGCCCATTTTTTATTCTGATTGGCTGTTACCTTTCAATAACAAAGAAAATGGTTTTCAATATCTTTTACTGCTACGATTTCTTTTGTTTCATTTCGAAAATGATAAACAAATGTTTTAAACCATTTTAAAAGTGTTTTTTTTACAAATTATAAATTATTTTGATAAAATATGCTAAAAATAAAATTATTTTAGAAAAATGGTTAAGACTAGAAAAAATTATTTACTTATCCGCAACATAAAATTGCGAAAGAAATCACTGACAACAGCAAAACTTTTTGGTTGGTGAGTAACGTTCATTTTAGATTTGTCACTATCGAATATTTTTATAATTATAAATAAAAAATTATTTTCAAAAAAACTATCATTCACTTTCATAACCTGACAAGTTATTAATATACTTTTTACAAATGAAAGTAAAGTGAATATAATATTAAAAGATGAATATATTTTGATGCTTGAGTTTGTGAATTGACCAATTAATAGTTTAGACTTTTACCTCACTTGGCCAATAAAATAATAAGCAAAAATAGGTCAAATTAAGTCATGCAATATATGTCTGGAGCTGTATTTTAGATGTAGCATGTGAATTTCTTATTGCCTCACTGACAAAAGACACAAACTTGAAACTAGTTTGGGATAAGAATAATTCTAGATAAAGATTTTAAAGGCTTTATCTTGTCACATTTATTGAAAAAAAAGCTTGTTTAGACCTATTACCATGCTCATTATATTTACAAAAATAAATATTTACACAGAGGCTAAATTCTCCATACAGCAGCACCACTCAATCTAAGCCTGAATAATCAATGAATACAAGAAGGTTTGCATAAAATCTTATCTAGTGCCTACCCATCCAATATCCTCAGACTAGTTTATGGGTTTAGAGAGGAGTCTTGTATCTGACAGCACTGTACTTAGATCTTAGATTATAATGCAACCCTTCAGCAGTCAACTTTTACCTTATTATCTCACTATAAAGTTTTGAGTCTAAAATGAAAACAGCAATATTTTCAATTGTAGTTCATTAGCTTGTATAGTCCTATAGTGAACTCAGTTCAGAATCCATATTTTTTGGTGTCTTTGTTTTTTTAAATATCCATAATCACCAAAGCCTATTGGTCAGCATGGAAAGCCACTAAACACTTCATGATCACCATTCTTTATCCTTACACAAGCTGTTTACACAGAGTCTAAACTCTCAATAGAGTATCACCACTCAGTGCAAGCCACAATAATTAATGGATACAAGAAGGTTTGTGCATAAAATTGCTATCTAGTGCTTACTCATTCAACATTACCAGATTAGTTTCTAACTTATGGCTTGAATTGAAAATATTATTGTGTTTTCATTTTGGATTCAAAGCTTTATAGTTAGCTAATGAGCTTAAAAGGTGATAAATTAAGGTTGCATTAAATTCTAAGATCTATGTTCTGTGCTCTCAGATCCAAGGTTAGTCACTGATAAAAGCCACAAACTAGAATCTAGTCTTGAAATATTGGATGAGTAGGCACTAGATAGGGATTTTATGCACAAACCTTCTTGCATCCATTGATTATTCTAACTTGGACTGGGAAGCACTATTGTATGGAGAGTTTAGCTTCTGTGTAAACAGCATGTGTAGGAAAAAATAAAGGTGATCATGTGACATTTAGTGGTTTAAGAATAAATATTGGTAAAAGGTTTTGATTTGGCTATTTAAAATATGTAAAATATTCTTGTCAAAATTATAAATTTATTACTGAAAGTTGATAAGGAATGTATATTTATTAATTTATTTTATTTACTATTTTATGTAGTGTATTAATTAGAATTATTATAATAGATATTTTATATAATAAAATATTATTATCTTTTACCATAATGTTCTTGATCTCTGAATTTAATTAGTTCTATCCTTTTATTTTGTGAGTTAATACAAAAGTTTATCATCTATGGATATTGCATTTCGGTTTGTTAGGTCTATTGATTGTATTATTTGGACATCTCAATATTAAGCTTTATAGCATTCATAATAAAGGTTGTACCAGTATTGTAACTGGATTGTTGGATGACATTCAACTGATTGTATAATAAATATCTAGTTTGCTTGTCTCTCAACCTCATTATTAATAAATTATAAATGTTTTCAGATTAGATTACATATGATTATGATGTTATGTATCATTTACATTATATTTATTTATTCATTTACAGTTTTGGCATGCTTACTTAATGGTTTTGATAATAGTTTAGTGTCATGAGAGTAATTATGTCCTTATATTTATTTGTTACAGCTTTTGGGTTTCCATCATTAGGAGTCTTGATAAACGTGTATCCTGTGATAGGATAATATTTATTTTTATTTAGTTATACTTTTACAATTGTTGGCATTGGGTTAATAAAACTGTACCTTGATAGCAGAGTAACATATTCTTATAGCATTACAGTTTTGAATTATCAATGTTAGGGTGTAAATATTTTTATATTAGAAGAGAATTTTATTGTAAAAATATATTTTAAAAATTTGATGACCTAATAAGGGGTTTATTATTTTATAGTTATTGTTGGTTTTGTTGATAGAGTTAGAAGACATGTTGATCAATTGAGCATATAACCATGTTCTCATTAAGATTCCTTAATGTATATAAAATAAATTCATGTTAAATGATGCGAGTGCATTTATTCAGAAAAGTTGTTAAAATATGATATGTTAAATATGAGTAAACAACTAGTGTACACATATAAAAATTATTTGCAGATATTGATAAAGTGTCAGATGATCAATGCCTGGATTTCTCAATAAAGAGTATATACCAGGGATACAATTCCTGGTATTTCATATTTATATTTGTTCAAGTACTTAGGGTATAATACCTAGTTTAACTATTTAATGAATTATATTTATATATATTTACTAAATGTAGAATATCCATGACTGCTATTTAGCACATTATATAAATGAATTCAGTTGATGGTTAAGAATACTTGTTTTGTTAAAGAGTAAGGTATGAAAGATGCTCTTATTGTTATATTAAATAAAGAGAATGCTAAAAAACTTCAATATTTTATTAATAGCACTGCATGAATTAATGCCATGTGAAATTTATTAGGTCAAATGACAAAATGAAGTTGTATAAAATATTACAATGAGATATTATCGAATAAAAATGTAGTGGTCAAATAAAATAAATCCAATAAAAAAGACAAAAGACTATATCATGTAATAAAAATTTTATTTGGGAGGTCCATTAAAAATAAAATACAAATTTTAATTAATAAATAATATTTTTTATTAACAAAATACAGAAAAAATTTGAAAGAGATAAGTCTATTTTAAATATGTTCATCCATTTTTTCATGTAATTTGTAAATTTATGGGAGGATGGATTTTGACCTATTTCTTGTATTAAAATATTGATGATAAAATAAAATATTATCTAAAATGGAAAAGAATCAGTAGTACTCTTAACTGAAGAGTTAAAACCTACATTGGCTACAAAAAAAAAAGTTTGAAATCTGATTATAAAAGATGGAAGAAAATCATTTGACGATGAAAGATATAAAAGAAAATACTTTAAATACAAAAAAAAAAAAAAGAAATAAATTCCCAATTGGAGAGAAATAGTATTAAATTAGAATAAAATAATTTAAAAATGAGAGAAGACATGAAAAAAATACTGTGAAAATAAATTCCAAATTAGAAGAGTTAAAAATAAAATAGAAAAAAATAGTAATAAATGTGAAGTGAATTTTATTATTATCAGATGTAGAATTGTAAAACAAATTATGGATTTAGAAAAGGGACTTCAGCATAGTTAGAAAAGAAAATTTCAGGATTTAGAAATCAAATTTGGAAAATAAGTAAAGAAAGTTAATAAGAAAATAATAGAAATAGACAAAGAAATAAAAGTTGAGTTTAATGACAAGTTTAAATTAGAAAATGATCTTACTGATATAAAAGTAGAAACTAAAGATGAAATAATAGCGTATATAGGATTTAATAGCAATTTTAGTAAGAAAACCAAAAAAAAATCTTTAGATAATAAAGAAGAAAGTATTGTCACAAATAATAAATATATATATTTATATAATACTTAAGAATAATATTAGTAAAAATAATGAATATTTATATTCAAATAAAACAGTTTTGAATTATTTCTTAAAGATACACGCTATAAAGAAGAAATAATGTTAAAACAGGCGGAACTCACTACAAGTATTGCCAAACACAGCAAGCTAGAGTAACAACAGTTATACACAAGCATAAGAGGTGGTGGTCACATGATGTTTATTGGCTTAAAAGAAATAATGTTATATGAGTTTAGCAAGAAAAGAAAAAAAAATGTAAATTCAATAAATGGGAATAAAAATTCTAATAAAACAATTGTATATAAATTACTAAGTGATGGTTCAAAATATATTCAATTTATTATAACTTAAAGATATTTCAATATTAGACAACATGATCGATGGAAAGTATTTGAAGTTAAATCTAATAACATGAGAAAGTTTGGTTCATTATATTTTGTAAGGATTGACAGCAGAATGAATCCATGTGTTTTTATATAATCATGATCATTTAGAATGTAAATTATCTAAAAACCATATGCAAAATTCTGTTAGAATGTTATATAATTTTGCATGCTATCAAATTTTACTTCGTACACATTGCATATAAATAATAAATGAATTATAGGAACATAAATTTCATTTGAAAAATAAAAAAAACTTGAAAATGATAAACATTTATAATGAAGTACTCATTGGTTTCTCTACCCAAGCCATTGAAAACTTTAAGTTCAGGCATATTATCACTTACATATTATAAGTAAAAAAATATTTGAAATAAAGTTTATTAATGTAATTTATTGGAATTTATTTTTATTTCATTTAACTTTCCTTAAATATTTAATAACTAGCACATTCAAATGGGAAAATTGTATTCTTCCAGAACTGTACATTTATCAAAAATATGGATGCCACTGCCCTCTCACTAAAACTTGCAATGTATAACACACAATATTTTATGTCAAAATTAAATTAAACCAATTAATCTATTAAATTTAAACGAATTAATTTTTTTTTTAACATCAATACCAACAAAGAACACATTTTTAAGAAAATAAATAAATAAGCCTATTGTCAAAATGTAAACAATCAATCATTACCAAAAAGATACTTCCCTTTCAAAACAGAACATCAAAAACATTACAATGCAGACAAGCAAATTTCTCTCTTGGCGGGAATATTGCCGAAAATGAGATTTTTGTTTTTAAAATAATGGAAATAAAGAAACCGAAATATAGTGTTATTTTAAAACAATTTGTGCAGAAAGACATTTTTTTATATATTTTAAATGGTGCTATTTCTAAATCTTGTAAAAAAAAAAAAAAAATTAGGTAAATAGTATATATAATGTATGCAATGTGTGTATATATGCTTTATAAAAGTCATTGTAACGGATACAATTTTTTTTTTTTTTTTTTCGTGAACGTAATATACTTTCAATGTACGTGTCTTATTGATTCTTATCAAAATCATAACAGTTAACATTTAATAACATTTAAGAAATTCTAACGTTAAGTAAAATATTCTCTTGTTGAATGTATAATACACTCTATTATATTGTATTTCTATTATATATAATAATGGCAGAATTCAATATATATATATGTGTGTGTATAAACAGTGCAATGTATATATTCCATAAAGATTCTTTCATAAATATATATATATATAGTGAAAAAAGATTTGTCGGGAGAATTTTACTTTGAACTATAAGTTTGGATACATAATATATCATAAATCTGACAGGTTTTGATTAGATATCTATATGTGTGAGTGCGTGTGCGCATGGGTTCAAATGTTATTTAAAAGCATTGACTGATTGCATTTTTTATATTTTTAAAATTTCCGTCATGAAATTAGATTGATATATTTTTAATTAAAATAGAGCGATTCAAAGATTTTACATTAGCAAAACACAGATAAACACTAGATATCTGCTGAGTGATATGAGCTATTTATAATTTAAATATATCAGTTAAATTTTATATGTAATTTAATTTTTTTTTAAAAATAAAAAAACTTATTTATTATCCGATAAATTTTATAATAATTTGATATTTTATTCTAGATATTTTTTACCATAATTCTTTCTACAGAAAGCAAACAAATAAACAAACAAAAATAAAATAAACAGTAGAAAATAAATAGTAAAATATTTGTATATATTTAAGTACAACAATCTTTTGATAGATAATTCTTCAAGGGACCAGATGTTTGCCTGAAAAAAAAAAACCATGTTGTTTTGACTTTGGACTTCACTTGCGATGCTTTTAAGGGATGTGGTAAATTTAACATTTCAATTAACCCAGTTATAAACTTGTGTTTTTATGAGATCAGTTTGCTTATAATCTCTTTCAAAAATTAAAACTGTTTTTCTTGTCATTTTCTGTAAACAGAAACAGAATATCACATTGTCAAACTTTTCAGCCATCATAAAAAAAATTGACAAATATGCAAAATTCACTTGATAAACAATGGGCTTTGGAGGACCACGATTTTAGATGATGATGTCATTTGGAGAATTGATGCAGAAGACTTCCTGCAAAAAAACATGTAACATTAGCACCACTCAGTGCAAGCCAGAGAAATCAATGGTGCAGGAAGATTTAATTCATAAAATCCCTATCTAGTGTCTACTTATCCAATATTTCCAGAGTAGGTTCTAGCTTGTGACTTTCATCAATGAAGAACTTACTGAATGCCTTTGTGTAAACAGCTTGTGTAAGAATAAAAAATGGTGATCATGTGATGTTTAGTGTTTATAGTAAGAAAAACTTGTTTAATACTATATTATTAAAGTATAAAAGAAGCCTTTTTTAGTATATATGTTGTATTTATTTTTTGAATTATATATTAAATTATAAATGGTTATAGTTATTTTGTCCACAGTTTGATTGGTTAAAATTTTAAGGCAATTTTTTTTTTTCATATCCTTTGCAAGCTCTATATTTTCATCTGGTATCAAAGAAGTATTTACCAAGCAGAAGAAATATTTTGTGGGTGTAATTTTGTTTATTACTGTAAACATTCCCATAGATGAGATTTCATAATAAAATTATAAATAATAATGCAATCTAAATGTATTTTAATGGCATGAATATTTTTGAATTCTGCTAAATATTCCTATATATCAGCAAAACTTGCTTCATGTAGGCTGTCTGTAACCAACCCAAACTGCAAAAGAATTGTACATCTGATATAAAATGTTTATTTACTATGAAAATATTTAAAGTTTTTAAAAAAAATCTGTATAAAAAGTAAACCAACCTTTGAATAACATTATTAGAATGAAAGTCTCTGTAACAGTCATTCATAAAACAATTGTAAGGAAAAGAAAAGTGCTCAACAAGTCGAGAAATTTCCAGATCAAAAGAGTTCCATAGTTTTTCATCCTTATTTACCAATTATTTAAAAATAGCCAGATATTCATAAATCTGTCAGTGAAAACCAAGCTATATAACCCCTTTGGATAGTAATTTGTGTATACTATGGGTCATTTACTTGAAAGAAAAAAATAGCACTTTTTGAAAAAAAATCATGATTCAAACAGAGATTGTTGGTTGTATTTTTATATTGGACTATTTCCATCAACTAATATATGTATTGAATGTCTTTACAAAAATGTAACTTTATTTAAATATTCCAAATATATTCAACTGTTAGTAATAGCACACTAACAGGTTGGTATATGCACAAAGTTTTGAGAGGTATTATTCTCACCTCTTCTTCAGATGTTGCTGGCCTGACCAGTGACAGTAAAAGCATGGAATTTTAGCCTGGACCCTTAGATTCTTGAGTATTGAATTGCAAGATAATGCTCTAACCAATTGAGCTATCCTGTCAAAGACAACAATCAGTTGAAATTTCATATACTTATGTATGAGGTTTCTCATGATTTCTCCATTTTTTTTCCTTAAGAGAAAAATCGATTAGTAGTTCCCATACATTATTTATAGTCACAGTAGGTTGGCTTATGAAATTTTTTGTCATGTCATGTGAACAGCTTATACATAATGTAGGCAAACTATTAATCAATTTTGCTCTGAGGAAAAAGCGGAGAAATCAGAAGGAATCTCATACAAAAGTATATGAAATTTCTACTGATTATTTTCTTTGGCAGGATGGCTTAGTTGGTTAGAGCATTATCTTAAAATTCAATATTCAAGAATTTAAGAATCCAGATTCAGATCCCATGAAAGTACTGTTATTGGTCAGGCCAGCAACACCTGAAGAAGAGGGGAGAATAATACCTTTTGAAACCATCTGCATATTAACTTGTTGGATGTGCTATTACTAACAGCTTAATGTATTTGGAATATTTAAATAAAATTCAATTTTCCTAAAGACATTCAATACACATATTAGATGATGGAAATAGTCTCATATAAAAGTAAAACTATGACATAGATCTTTCATAAAATGAATAATAACAATTTATTTAGCTTAACTAGCTATTTAATTCTTTCCCAGAGAATTAGGGTTATCTAAGAAGATCACATGTAGTTAATTTGTTTTTCCTTTTTTTTTTCATATGTCAAAGCATCGGCCAAAAAGAGAACCCACGACAACTGCTTGCAAGGTGGCTGTGCTGATCCCTTGATCACCAATGCTTGACACTTTTAGTTAATTTCACCACAGATAATGGTATTTGAACAACTTTTGCATTGATAATGTCATTCCAATCTTGAAGTTAATTCATTAAAATGATTGGTAAAAATTATATATTTTTCATTTTTAATTCCATTAATAGATACCCATAGTTGTCAGCAAAATATAAACCTTCATATTTTAAATGTCAAATTAGATAACTCAATTTACTAAAATAGAAGTACTTATTCATATTTTATCTATCAAAAAGAAACAATTATAAAAATAAATTTTTGTTTACAGAATATTTATCATTGGAAAGATGTTTGTGTTTAGTAAGTACCATATATATTTATTTTGATAACATACAATGATTTACAAGAGCTTAAACTTACACTAGTAAGAGCAAAAAATACATTATTCTCACAACATAAAAACCCACAAGCTAGAAAAATGTCCCGGCCAGTTGCAGTTCAATTAGACTTTGCCAGTATCTTTGACTGTGGCAGGATTGATGTGCTCCTTAGTGTACTGGAAGAGCTCCAAGTGCCCAAGGCATATCTCCAAACGATTGAGAACCTTCTACAAAATTGAGAAGTGTTTCTCTCATTGGATGGTCAAGTTGCTCCAGGATTTCAGCAAAGCATTACCATACCCCAGGGCTCACCACTAAGTTCATTCCTTTTTGCAGCCTATATAAACCCATTGCTGCTGCACATCGATGCAACACTCTCAGGTATTGCAATACCTTTGCTGAGAGAGAGCATTCATTAAGTTTCCTACATGGACAATGTGGTGGTGTTTCTCTCATCTCAGGTTGAGTTTGCTAGGCTAGAGGATATCTTGGATCACTTTGCTAGTAAATTTGGTCTAAGAGTCAATGAGGCCAAATTGGCTATGTGGTCAATCAAATCAGGAAAACAAATCCCGGGGAGATTCAAAGCAACTCCACAAAAGTTTCTCGGATTCATGTTGGCCTCCCCCCCTTACATCATAAAGAAGGAGCTTGAAGAGTCCCTGTTAAAGAAAGTTGTAAACTCAGTTACTTCACTATAAAAGGTCCGATTGTCATTGTTGGAGAAGGTTGCCCTTCTCAATGCCATAGTATTTTCAAAAATAACATATTTCCTGGCTAGGTTTTTTCCAGCCAGGGCATTCATTTGCAAAGTGGAAACACAATGCAGAAGACTATATTGGGGTGGAAAAGTCCCACTCATTAGTCTCAATCTTCTCCAAAAACCGAAGGCTCATAATGGGCTTGGACTACATTCAATCTCCACATTCCTATTTCAAAGGACATATAATATACTAGTAAAATTATTTAGCCAAAACCCGTGTATGGAATCCCCCTTACCATTGGTGAAGGTAGAACCAATGGATTGTCCTCCATCCAAACAAACAAGCATTTTGCGGCAACAACAAGTGTCAATGATTGTAGGAAAAACTAAGACATCAGTGACTATGTTTGGCTTCAAGCTTAACTATTGGGAAGCATTTAGTATGACTCAAAACAATGAGTCCACAGTGGAGAGTCATCTCTCAATAAGCATTCCGAGGTTTGCTAGGTTGACAAAAAAGATAAGACTTGAACCTAAGCTAGTGGATTTCCTGATAAAAGTTAATCTCGGAGCCCTCCCAACATGCACCTTTCTGTGTTACAAGCGGGGATATAGAATAGATCCAATTTGCCCAATGTGTAATAAAAATAAAGAGACAGTGAGCTATATCCTAGATCAATGTGAAATATGGAATAACCTATGTTATTGTGCCCTTAAAAGAAATCAGGGAAGCAGACATAATATGTACAAATATCACAAAGGCAGTAAAGGGTGGCGTTTATTGTAAAATTAGACTGGCCATCTTTATAAATTTTGCTATATGGATAGTGCGAAATAAGATAGTCTTTGACAATGGATTGAATAATAGGCCAGAAAAGCTTTTTCTCAAGTTACTTAGTGAGGCCAAAGACTACGATTGGAAAGTATGCCAGCACTGGTTAGCCAGTCAGACATGGGACCAACTGGAAATCTGAAGATCAAAACACTTAGGTGTTAATTAGACTGTTATTGCAAGATTAACTAACTGGACATAATGACTCCTATGCAGAGTCTAAAAGTTGTCACATTAATATAATCCAGTTTTTTCCATTTAATTGTTATTTATTGTTAAAACTCTGAATTTGGTGGTCAACTAATTGACTCAAATAATTCCTAAGTAGCTTATTTTTATGTATTTTTTTTTTACCATTAGTTTTTTTATTTATTATTTTCATTGTACAGCCACTGCACATTGTAAGCATGTAACCTATAAGAAGAAAGATGTTAAATGATATCCATATGCAACTTCTTAAGGTGTGAATAAAGTTATTTGAAACTAAAAACACACAAGCTTTGTTTTTTATATTTTATTTAATACATTTACAACTTGCAACATTTTTTTCATTATTTTAATCATATCAAAAATTAATTTGAGTAATAAATTTCTTAAAAATAGTCGTATTTGGACAAAAATATTATTCCAACTGAAAGTCAACATATAACCACAAATTAATTAGAGTATCTGATATGTAAAAGATTAAAGAAACAAATTATTTTTAATCCTGTGATGATGTGAGTAATCTGAGAGATATAAGCAAATTGTTTATATATAATAATATTTATCACCCAGTAGATGACTTGTGTGATCAAGTCGAAATGTCTGGTATATTAATATTTAAATTTTTTAACACAAATGAACATGAAAAATGTCTTTATATATATATATATATATATATATATATATATAAAGACATTTTTCATGTATATATATATATATATATATATATATATATATATTAAGTGAAAAGATTTAAGGACACAATTAGCTATGCATTAAATGTGACTATATTTAAGCCATAATGTTTAAATCAACAGTTTGATTATAGTTGATTTTTTAAGAGCATGGAATAGTCAATAGTAAATTATATCTGAGAAATAGTGCAAATGCTGTAATTGGTAAATCAGTGTTGATACAGTTGTTAAATATTTTTATGGATTGTGCATAACAATATTGTTTATATTTAACACAGCATTATGCTATTGCACATGCGCTTTGAAGATTGTAACTATAAATGAATGAATATTAACACTCAACCACATGATAAAGTCATTGTTTATAATAACTATTTCAAATATTGTGTAAAGTTAATGATTAATGATTCTGATTAATGAATGTTAAAGACAATTTTTGCTTGTGTTTTATTTACAATCCATGTTTGTGCTATTTGAATAGAAAATTATTTTATTTACACTTTTATATATTTTTAATAATTAATTTAAAATAAATAAAGGAGCACACATAAAATTGCGGTGTAGTAAATCTAAGATTTTGCGCTGTAATATCATAAAATAATAACTCAGTGAGTAATAAATGTATATGTTTATATATTCATGCTTTCAAGTCAAGATGCTTAAGACTGGCTTATATATATAAAAGTTAAGTAAAATAGAGGAGTGGTATCATTCTTTTCTTGTCAAAAAATCTCTGTCATGTGTCTAGGCCTGATCGCTTCTCAGACCGCTGTTTTAACAGCTATTGGCTAGTAATAGTAAGGCGCATGTGGAAGAATAGCAACCATCCAGTCATTACTAATTTAATAACAACATGCGATTTAAACAACATATTATTTATATAAATATAATAAATGCAAACTTGTCATGTTTATTTTTGTTACCATATTTCAATACACGCTAGTAGTGAATGAATATCTTGATACATATAACCTACTTTTTTATTTTTTACCATAACATGTACAAAGTTAAAGTAATCTAATTTTCTGGTAATATATAAATAGTTGAAAGATTTGTGTGCTTGATGCATCTGTTTTCAAATGAAAGAAAATGTAACTCACTTTTTAAGAAATGTAAGATTTTCTGCATTGAGAGAAATAATTGTCATTTCTAACTATAATTTGAATGAAATATATTTTCAACTTTAATAATGTATCTAAGGTTAAAGTAATGTAATAATTTTCATACTAGTAAAAATGAATTAATAATGACATATTTATACATAAATTTCATGATGCAGTGATAACCACGCCTATAATATATTGCTTAAATCCAGACTAAGCAAAATTATGTTGAATCCTAGTATTTGTCTTTCAGATATCTTGCCAATAGCCAATCTATATACTAATTTCACATTAGTTGATAAATGGATATCTATTATTATTTAGTAGGTAATATAGGAATAGAAAAGTGTTCATTTTTCCCCCTCCATCAACACTATTCAGTAAATGGAATTTAGTTAGAAGATAAAACAAGTAATGGATATATTCAAAGCCTTACATATTTAGGTATTATTAGTAGGTGGTAAAACAAGAATGAAAAATCTCTCAATCTCTTATGAACCTCAGAAATGACAAAACTAATGATTACAATTTTTTTGTCCAATGATCTGTTTTGTTTTTTTTGGAGGGGGCTTTTGTTTTGCAGTGGACCATTTAAAAATGGTATTTTATCATTTAGTTATATATCAAAACACTATTATTTAGACCAAAATTTGATTAAAAATATTGAACTTGTAGCATAATGTATGCACTAACATCTTTGCTCATTATATACTTTAGATACATTTTTCCATCTTTCCTTTTATCTCTGTGTATAAAGATAAAATACATTGCAGGATGAGGCTTCTCTAAAATTCCCCATCGATGAATATTCAAAAAGATATCACTCAACAGGCTTTCCAATTTCTATGTAATAAAAATTTGAATATTTTATCTTTCTTGTTCTAATCTTTTGCTAAAAATAGCTAAAACTCCATTTTCCAAAATTTTTGGATAATTTGGTGATAATAAAATAAATCTTATGTCTGATGAAAGTAATTTTTCTTGACCTAGATTTAAAACCTTACATCAAAGGTATGCTACCACTGCATAGTGAGACTCAACTGAAAACATGTAAATAATGTTAATATAAGTATAAATAGTCAGTTTTAGGAAATGATCTTTCTATTATTACTTTTCTGAAGAAGTTATAAAGAAAGTAGCAATATTAACTAGACCATAGATCAGAAACTTTATACTGAAAATAACACCTTTCAGTGCCTTGTTTATTACAAAAAAATATCTTACCTTTAGTTGACAGGGTAAGTAAATGTTGTATTGTTTAGATTTATTTATTTTTATATATGTTTATAAGTACATTATATCTTCAGCTAACTTATTATATAATACACTAAGTAAATATGCTTTCCGTACTCGAGTTAATGGACTAAATGTGAAACGGTAAATTATGCAATTTGAATATTAATCTATTTGTGTTAGAGAGTGTGGAAATATGTTTTAGATAATATTTCGCTTATTAAAGGATAGTTATTTTTACCAACTAAATTCCAGGTTGCTTTTTCATAGATTGGTGCAGTGGTAAAATGGCAGACAGGGGACCTTAAGGACTACAGATCGGTTCAGTTTTATAACTTTCGGTGCTCAAACTTCTTATAAACTTTCAGAGCAATATCGTTTATTTTGGGTTCGCCTCCCGGCCAATGCTATGACTTATGGAAATATATATATATATATCGTTTATTTTTATGAATTATGAATATTTTTAGCGTTCTGTTATGATCTTAATATTAAATCAATTTTATATATTACGGTCTACAATTATAAATATAAAAAATACTTCCTAGGTTAAGTATAGTCACGTGTAAATAAAGTAGTTTGCTACAACTGCAATTAAACTGATTAAAAAAAAAAAAAACTCATTGAATCCATTAGTTAACAGCGAACACTATAAAAGTGCTTAGTGCGCACCCTAGTACAAACAAGGATTAGTGCGCACCCTGGTACAAACAAGGACTATACCACCTATTCCTGAACTAGGCGATCATTAGTTGTGATGGTGGAGATTTTTATACTTTTCTTTTTTTTTTTAATTCACCAACTCAAAATAATACTCATTTATCACGAATAATTGTTTGTTGAATATGGGGGTCAACTATTATTTCTTTGACTAACAAAATTTCCAGGTTTTACTGCATATTTCAACGCAAGTCGCTTTAAAAAAAAAATAAGGCTAAATTATATTTTTAAATATAACGTGTGTGTTTTTAACCAGCAATAAAACAATAACAAAAAGTAACACAGAATTTATTCATTTTATTTCCGAATGAATATTTGAAATGATATAAAAAAATCATTTTTGCATATAATCCTTTATTGAAAACATAATTTTATTATTTTTAAGTCTTTTTTTAAAAATAAAAAAAAATTGCTGCGAGAGATATTAAATTTTAAAATAAATTTCCTAAAATAATTTAATAACTATAATAAAAATAATAGTAACTTTTAAAAAGTAATTAATAATTTTTCTATAAAGAAATTAACGTATAAATATTTCTTTGTATATATTTTTTTTGCATATATTTATATGTATCAACTTTGTTTAGCTAAAATTTTGGGACTTCTATGCAAAATTATAGAAAAATTTCCTTCATATTACCGTTTTGAAAATATATTGAAAACAAAATAATATTAAAAACAACTAAATGCTAAAGAAAAAGTTTCAATTAATTGTTTATAATTCTAATGGACGGTTTTGTAGACTATTTATTATAATATGTTCCTTTAATTTAAAATTGAAAGTCAAAAAGGGTCTAAAACCTAGGTAATGGTGTTCATTGCACTGGTGTATACCATAATAGCCCACAAGAGTGATAATAAAGTGATCTTCGGATATGAAAGACAATAAACACTGTCTCATCCAAAGCATTTCTTGCTGCCTTATATGAGATGTTTCATGGTCAAAGTCTAAACAATGTTTCCTATATAATAATAATAATAATAATAATAATAATAATAATAATAATAATAATAATAATAATAATAATAATATTATTATTATTATTATTATTATTATTATTATTATTATTATTATTATTATTATTATTATTATTATTAATGTTTTCTTGGTTGTATGATATATATAAATTATTTTGTGGGTTATACCATGTGTTATGCTCCATTTCATACCGATATTTCAATGAACTAGCATCCGCCATTGTCAAGGTTAACCTTTGAAAGAAAAAATATTAGATCTGAAACAGTAACATGACTGAGTGCAAGGCTAGAAATTAGATTCAACAATCAAAATATGATGCTTATTACAATGTTTATTTCCCTCACTTTTTTCACCTATTAATTTTAAATCAATATTAGAAGACATAGATAAAATGAGAGGATTCCACATAGCTGGAATACAATGTGCTTCATCAGCCTTATTTGAACTAGTAGGTCTTTTTAATATCAATTGACTCTCTCATGGTTCTTAAATCATACCTTTACAAATTAGCTTTTTTTGCATTGTCATAATCAGGTTTCTGAACAAAAAACTGATGTCTTAATTTTCTGATTAAAAGCATTTATATGTTCCTTAATTCTGACATGTATTTATGTATTAGACTGACCTACATAGCTTCTTGAGTACTGCAAACATGGAATTTCATAAACCCCTTGGTCTTCCAAAAATACTCTGTCTTTTGATTTGTATAAAAAAATCACAAATTTTCTTGCCAGTAGAAAAAGTTGTCTTTATATTAAAACTAAATAGCCTTCTACTGATATTATCAGTAATTCCTTTAATATAAGGTAAACCATTCTATTATAAGATAAATTGTCAATTCTATTCGTTTTTCCCTTTAGTATCAGTGCTATGTAAAGCCTTATGTATGATGTTTGTATTATAATCATTAGAAAGTAGAATATTTTTGTAAGTTCTATTTCTTGAGCAAGATGATCTCTTTATCAGACAAACTATAAGCTCTAGTCAAAAGTGTTTTTTTTGCTAAAGAAAATATTTCAGCAGGGTGATTATGAGAATTATAATTATCAGTTTACAGGAAATCCACCCATACAAACATATATTTTAATTTTATTTCTCATCATCATCTTGCTCAAATATTTTCTGTAGCAAATTTTTTTTTGACTAGAGCTTATAGTTTATCTGATAAAGATTATCTTGCTCAAGAAACATAACTTGACAAAAATATTCTACTTTCTAATGATTATAATAGAAACATCCTCTGTAAAGCTTTATATAGCACCGATACTAAAAGAAAAAAAGAGGATGGAATTGACAATTCATCTTATAATAGAGTGGTTTACCTTATATTAAAGGTGTTACTGATAATACCAGCAGAAGACTATCTAGTTTTAATATAAAGACAACTTTTTCTACTGGAAAAAAAATTGGTGATTTTTTACACAAACCTAAAGACATAGTATTTTGGAACACCGGGGGGGTTATAAAATTCCATGTTTGCAGTGCTCAAGAAGCTATGTAGGCCAGACTAATAGACAAATAAATATCAGAATTAAGAAATATATAAATGCTTTTAATCAGAAAATTAAGTCAACAATTTTTTCTTCCCATTTTTTAAAAATTGGTTATAAACCTGATTTTCACAATACAAAAATACTTGCTAATTTGGAAAGATATGATTTAAGAACCATGAGAGAGTCAATAGAAATATTAAAGAAACCTACTGGTTTAAATAAGTCTGATGAAGCATAATGTATTCCAGCTATGTGGAAACCTCTCATTTTATCTCTATCTTCTAATATTAACTTAAAATTAATACGTGAATAAACTGAGTAAAATAAATATTTTGATAAGCATCAAATTTTAAATGCTGAACTACTTCAAGTTGAATCTCATTTTTCATCTCGCACTCAGTCATGTTATTGTTTGAGATCTAATGAATTTTCTTTCAAAAGTTAACCTTGACAATGGTGGATGCTAGTTCATTGAAATATTGGTATGTAATGAAAAATAACACATGGTTTAATCCCAAAAAGAATAATTTATATATATATGACATGAAAATGGCCTTCTTATTTTGTTTCAAATAAAGTCCTTTGTATAGATCTAACAGTAAAGACATCTGGATTTGAATTTTCCAGGCATTACTGAAATGTAGTCAACAGAGTAAGATTAAATCATAAGTATTATTTTTATACCCTGCATAAATGAAATGAAATCATAATTTATCTATGCATATAAATGGACTTCATAGTTAGTGACTGTTAAATCTATGGCCATAGTGGTTTAATTGAATGACTTAATAAAGCCAATATTGATTATATCTACTTATTGAAATCTGTGTAGGTTTCTTTATAATATTTTGGTACTATGAAGGTGTTTTTAAAAAATTAATGCCATAACAGTGTTCTCAATCAGGAAATAGATAAATAATCAGAGTGAATACAAATAGGAGTCTAATTAGTGTTATTAATATAGGTAAATCATAAAAGTAAAGATTATAAAGCAAAATATATGTAGTACTAAATATGAATACTACTTTAAAATTTATTCTCATTTTTTTCCAATAAATATTTTATGTTCAGCCATTTTATCCAATTGTTTTATAATTTTGATTTCAATTAATTTCATGTTTTTAAAAAATTATTTACTATTATTGTTGTTCAAATTGACTATTTAATATTGTTTTATGACTTTTTTGTTTTTCTTTTCATAATCTTTTCAACTTTTATTTCATAATATCAATATCCTAAACATATTACTTATAAACCTACTTTTGACTCAGTGATATCTTTCTTTTAACAAAAACAAATATTCTCATCATCATCACTACTGATTATTTTATTTTTTAAATATTCATAACTATTAGTTTGTCTATAATTTTATGTCCTACTTCAATTATTTACTTTATATCTTTACCTTGTTAAGTTCAAATCTGTTTTCATTTGTTTTCAGTCGAACCTGATACAAATTTAAAGTCTAATCTTAGCATCTGTAAATGCTACCAAAATCACACCTATGATTTTTTGTGATTAATTGCAGTTTATGTGATACTAGATGTTTTGTTTTGTGCAAAGACAATAGTATTGAGATGTATTTTTTTACTATTGTTTTTTTCTCTGAGTATATATGTCTGGACCACTCTGTTAATGCATATATTCACTATGACTGTTCTTAGGATTTAAATCCAAACTAAGCAAAATGGAAAGTTCTTTACATGAGGTATTTTTCAGGTAGCTATTGTTTAATTGTTTTAGATAATTTTTCAAAATTGGTTAGTAATTGATAGGAAGTCATATTTTAGCTACAAAACGAAAAAAAGGAAAGCCAACAGCCTAAATCTTCACCAGTTACTTTTGTAAACCTGATGAATATTGTTTAGTTATTTATTGCTCCATTATAAAAGCTGTCTAGAGAAATGTTTAATCTATATTTGTTTATTTAAAAGTTTTATTTATTATTTTTTATCCATCTATTTGCATATCTACCTACATTATCCACTTACCTATCTTTATCTATCCATCCACCTATCTTTCTATCTATCTAAGTTACTAAAATCTGGAAATCCAAGTGTCAATTTTTTATTCACATCTTTGACATTATCCACTAAATGTAAATTAATTAATAATTATTATTATTATTAGTTTTTGAGTTAGAGACGATGTCTAACCTAATATTAACATTAAACTCATTTGCTGATAATATTCTTAATCAACTTATCTTTTCTTTTTCTCATGTATATTATCTGTTTAGATAGACTTAAAACCTCAATTACAACATTCATTTTAAAATATATAAATAAAGACATACGAAATATGTTTCCTTGGCAATTTATTTATTGTCTACTGTTATATAGACTTAAAATTTAAAAAAAAGCAACATATTTTTTAATCTGCTCTAATTTCAAACTACAACCTTTTAAGAATCATATATATATATATGAAAATTAAAAAAAAAATATGTCTTTAAAGTAACATATAACAATATAAATAATTCCTAAAGTTATTGTATACAATTTGTATATTGATCTGTATATGAAATGTGTAAAACGTTTCTATAAAGTACGTTTATATCATTCAGTAAGAAATGGGAAACAAAACAGTATTTATAATGACATTATAGTTATTAAATTTAAGATGTTCAAATATATATATATTATTTTTTAATACAGTATTCACAATTTGAATGATACTATATATCTATTAATTTTGTTGTTGTTTCTTTATAATAAAATATTTTTATAAGGAATATTATTTGCTTTCTTTTTTTTTTTTTTGTTTTAAAAAAATATAATCCATACTTACTGATTTTTATTATTAAACTTAAAATAAATTTTAAAAAAAGAGTTAATAATAAAAATGATCAAAAAATTGAAAACTGTTTCTTTTTCCATTTCAATTGTAAAAATAAATATATTTAGAAAGGAAAACTTATTTCAAACGGAAATGAAAAACAATTAAAATATTATAAAATACGTAAATATTTATATATCTTTTATATATTTTCAAAATTTATATAAATAGAATACAAAAGAATCATCTTACCATATTATTAACAGCAAATTGTAAACAAGTAAGACGATTTTAACTCAAGAAGAAATAAAATAAACACATAGGTAAAAAGAGAAATAAACAAAACATAAATTATGAGTTTACATTGATTATTGAACTCAATTCATTATCAATTGCAGCACGCAATCACAAAAAGTGTGCCCATTCCAACTTCAAAAGGAAAAGCTAAAAATAAACTATTCTAGAAATGCATATTGAAATGTCTATATAAACCTATCTGTGAATCCACAAAGAACAGAACCTGTTTATCCATACTGTCTTTAACTTCTGCGGAAAACTTTCTTTTCTGATAGAGTTCAACACAATGTCTAAATAGTGTTTTCTAATGTATAATATTTTCCATCATATCCTTCCAATAAAAACATTTAACACCGCACTTTTTATAATTCCTTTGACATAATCCCTATGGTTTAAATAGGCTTACCTGAACTCTAGTTTACCATAAAACCCTCTTTTAAAGTTGTTATAATATTCAGCCATTTAATATGTTCAATCTAATGAAGGAATGATATTACAATAATGAGCTCTAGAGAAACACTTTCAGTAAGATGAATATTGATTCTGTAATCATGTCATTATATTTGTGATATGTTATGAGCATATTTTAATGAAACTTTTCTAATGCCTCTATAATGCACTAATAAAGTACACAGGTATCATTTCCATACAGTAAATTGATTTAAAAAACACCTCCAGTACACTAATTTAGTTGCAATAGTGATAAAATAGCCTTTTTGAACTTGTTAAGAATAGAATCTGTGTTGAAAGACAATTTCTAAGTCCACCTTTCTACATATAAAATTATTAAAAGAAATAAAATGGCTTACTTTCTTAAGTTGATAACTATCTAAGATAAAAGTTGCTGAAAATTTATTTTCAAAACAAGTTACTAAAAATATTGAGTATTTTCAATAATAATTATTTAAAGTAAGTTTTACTATATTGTGTTAAAACATTAAATATATATTTTCCATTTGTCATTTTGAACTTGAAAAAAGAGCACACTCATCAGTAAATTGTATATCCAAAATACAAGAATATGAAAGTATGGCTTTCATTTTTAATTGATTAACTTTAATTATTCAACTATAAAACAAAGATTCAAAGACTTTTAAACTTAAAAATTATAAACAATGTTGGAACAAGTACACATTTTTGTTTATTACAAATTTTCATTAAAATTTTTTAATCTTTTTCATATGAATAATGTTTTTTTTTTCTTCCATTGTGTAATTGAATTATCAATAACGTTGACAAAGGTATACTTATAAACATCAAGGCTCTAAGAATAGGTGGATTCATTTTATTCTTGATCTTTCATTAAACAGTTAGAGTGCTTTTTATTTCATAGCTTGAGGAAACATGATGTACTTTCCTTTGTTAACATATATATATATATATAAATTTTTTTAACAGTAAATACAATATTATAGTTCAAATTCTTTTGTAGCGCTTTAGATTATGTGGTAATCCTCGCCAGCTTTAACTGAATTTCAATTTTTTAAACTTAATGCTACATATATTTCCATAAGCTGTGTATAGAGGTAAAGCTGATGAGGATTACCATGTAATAGAAAGAGCTACAAAAGAATTTAAACTACAATTTTGTATTTACCATTATATATTTACACACACACACACATATATATATATATATATAATATTTTATAATGGGTGCTGTATTTTACATTATATATATTAGACTATGTTCAATTTAATGTTTATATATTAAAATATTACTTAATTATTACAATCAAAGAGTCAAAGTAAAATTTTGTATCCTCTTTTATGGAATTGATTATGGGTTTAATACCTCAAGTGTTATATTCTATCAGACAGATACTTAATTTCACTTTGAATTGCCAACAATCCTCATAAAGATATGCTTAGAAACGTCAGAGATTCAAGAATAGGTTGATTTATTCTATTTTTGATTCCTTGAGCAATATTTAGAATGCTTTTAATTCATACCATGGGGGGGGGGGAGAATGAGTTACTTACTTTGTATATATATATATTTAAATATAAATATCGACTTATTGATATTTACAATATATATATATATAAGCAACTAATTTGAAAGAACATCATAGATCTGTTCCATCTGATAAAGACATATGCTTTGAATAAATTAATAAAAGCAATCTATAAATTACTCTTACATTCTTAATCTTTATTTTTTGCATTTGCTTAGCAACAATAATGATTTTTATGCTACTACTTGATTTATTAAAACCACACATTTTTCTTTTTGAAAGACATTCTTTCTATAACTAAAAACTAATTTAAAACAAAATTCTTATTATCAATAATTTGCAAGGATAGAATAATTAATGAAAGGAGAACCCTGATTTTGAATTTATTGTAAAATCTAATTTAGTACTTAGTATTCTTAAGATTTTTTGTTGTATAACAATGATGTCCCTCCTCATTTTATTAGAGTATTTTCTCAAATATTTACTAAAAGTAAACCATATAAAGAAAATTTGTATTCTTTTCTAAATAGTGTTATTACAGAAATATTATTAAAATATAAAGTTTATCTTCTTAGAAGCATTAATGCATGTTTTGGTAGAAATAGTAAACATTAACCATAATTTTTTGAAATAAAGATATTATTGTTATAAATTCAAAGGTTCTACTATTATTGGATTTTTGCATAATTCATGGATTGGTCACCATATTTTATTAAGACAGATAAATCACTATAAAGCAAGATGGAAGCATCTGGTTCAAAATAATGGCATTATATAAAATGTGTTCACATGACACAAATACTAATAAAAACAATTTATTGGGTATACTGTAAATAAATATTTTTCAAGACTAAAATGTTTGTTGCATTACAAAATAATAGATTGTCTTAGAAAGTGTTTTCATTGTTTATAGATGTCTCTTAGATATTCAGATTTGTAAAAGTTATTAAATGCTAAAATTTCTAATTTGGATTAAAAAGACAATCATGGTACTGAATCAATGAATTATCTTCCAACTGTGTGTTATAAATATAAGTAAATTATCTTCCAACTGTGTGTTATAAATATAAGTAAATTTTCTTGGGTTCACTGAAAGAGTGAGAATGCATGTAATGATTTTACTATTACTGATGTTAATTAAAAGGAAATGTAGCTATTTCTACTTGAAAAACAATAATTTAAATGTGGACTTTCATACAAAATATAAAAATTTAAAGGCAGAAGTTTAATAATGGAAAAGAAGAATTAAAAATTAATGGTGAAATAAAACTACAAAGGGATACAGGCATTGTCTAATTCTGATTTTAATTGTTTTATGCAGTGAAATAATATAAAGACTTGAAAAATGATATCGCAACCAAATTAAATCCAGAAATTATATCCTCTTGTATGATGACAATGGTGGTTTGAATATGTGGCCAAATAATATTTTAATAAACCTTTGAAAAAGACCACACCAATTAAGACAATCACTTTTAATGATTTATCAATGTTAGTTTTTGACAAAGATGTTCAGCTTAATAAAATGCAAACAACTTATTGTAATGTTAAAAATGGTAACATTGCACATTCAGATGAATCACCTAGAGAAATTTTACAATGTAATGTAGATATCTTATTTTGGAGTTTTGTTTAAGAATATATAAACTCAGAAGGTTGTGCATCTGAACTGGCTAGTGCATTTAATTCTCCAAATTTTATAAAAAAAGAAAATAGGCAATATAGCAATAATTATTGTGTAACACCATTATTATCCATTACAGCAAAAGGACTAACTCTTTATCTGTTCTATTAAACTTTCCTGAATTATGGCTTTCATTAGGAATAGCTACAATAACCCTTAAATCTATACAGTTTCTTAATCACTGGTGCTGTCCTCTCTTTTGGTACTTAAGAATCTATAAACACTTATTTTTGCACATTCTATGTATCCACAATTCAGAAAAAATAGATTTGTCACTCTACATTCAATGCTACCCCTTTCTTTTGATAATTTTTATTACTTTATTGTTTTAATGACAAATTCACCAGGTATGACAATATTTCCAGACTGAGACAGAATATTTTTACACCACATCTTTATGCCCATTTGATTTCTGTGGTAGTCATTAAACTATTTGAGCATATAATCTTTGTGTAATTGAAATATCTCCAAATGCATTTCCAGATTGATTCATTAGTTAAAACAGAGACAAAATTCTTCAAACAATAGTACCATCTAGTGCAAAGCAGAATTCATACTCATCCAATATCCCCAGACTACTTTCTAGCTTGTGGATTTTATCAGTGAGGAGCTTTGAATCTGAGAGCATTGCAATAACACTTTAGGATCTAATGCTTTATAATTCAAAATCATCTTGCATCCATAGATTACTTTGGATTTTACAAAAAGTTTGTGTAAGACTAGGAAATAGTAATCATGCGATGTCTGTTGATTTATTAGTATCTGTGTTGCTTCAAGAAAAGATCGCAATTATGTATTTCCAGTCTACTAATATGTTTTCATCATTGTTTTTTTTTTATTTATCAATGGCTTGAGGTAAACAAATCGAATGAGTTAGAAAAACTATCCACATATTTAAATGATAAAAATATGATTAGAGACACATACTTTCCCACTATCCTAGTTATCATAAAAAGGTAGCTGATAGTTTGAGAGGCTCAGGTTGGCATGATGTTATACTACCCAAAAAGGCTGATTAAAATATAGGAAGACAAAAAATACTATTACTATTCAAAACAGTAACTAGACCATGATAAAGCAACATCCTATATTTGCAGGAGGCTTGTTTGCATTGGTAACCTGAATGTAACTCCACATTATTATTTGATTGATTTACTTGACTTTTTACAGTGTTGACTTTGGATCTTTCTAAAATTATAATTTCCAATATTATTTCATTTGTGTATCTTCTGGCAGCCCATTTTATACTTTTTATATTAGCAAAATGTTTGTAATTAATATAGTTAACATTATTTTGTGTTTGCATATTCTGACTGTAAATGAATAGACTAATAGCAAAAATAATTAAAAATATAAAACCCTTACAGAACATATAATAATGTGTGAATGTATTTGCATTAGTACTAGTAAGTCAGCACTTGTAGTCACATGACTCAAAATTGTTTAATGAGAAACTCCCCACCATTCACCAAAATATTATGATAAATTATCAAACCATTCTTGAGATTCAGTATAAAAAAAAATCTAACTCTACCATTCAGTACAGTTTTGAATTAAGGTTTTACCTTTTGCCATTTTCTAGCACTCTCTATTTTAATAATCTTTCAATATTTAATCTGAGTAAACTATGCATTGTTTAGTATAGTGACTTGGTATTGGGAGGTCCCAGAATCGATTCCAGCAGTCACAGATCTGGCACATAAACTTCTTATGAACTCAGGTGCAATAAATTCACATACCTTTTTTATATATTTAAAAATGTTTTAAGAGCAATGAAACATTAAAATCGAGTGGTAATAATTTGTAAATGAAGTGAATAAAGTTTAATGCCTCAAATTTTAATATTAATTGTTTGATAATTAAAAAAATAAGCAATTACATAATATCTAAACACAGATAGCTTTGAGAATCAATAATTTAAATTAAAGTATTTTTATATTTATATCATGGCTTACACTGATGATGAATACATACTTCCCCACATTTATTTATTTGCAAATTATTAAACCAAGTAAATTTAATATATATTTTTTTGGTTTAACAAAAGAAGTTATGGGATTGCATGGTATAATTGTTCGTATTTTTTATTGCTTTTGCTTTAACAAATAAACTCATAAATCTGAATGATTATGCTGATAAAGACTCAGTTATAGAATATTAATGACATTTTCTTATGAAATTACCATTAGTCTAATAAGATGCAAAGAGCAGATAGAAACATTAAATAAATTTACACAAGTAATATATATATATAAATATTTTTTTTTTATACTAGATTGGTAATAATAAATCACTGTAAATTATTACAAATATATTCAAACTTTTCAAGCAATAGCCTATAACTTTATAGTTTATTTTCTAGCTTTAATTTAAAATTGTTTGCACAAACATACAATATAGGCTATTATCAATAACGCTGAATTACTGTTGCGTCATTGCTTTAATGACACAACTTCTTAATCCTAAATGTATTTGATTCAAAAGTTACATATATTCATACTTACATGTGACCAAAATATAATATTATAAGGTAATGTTATTATTTAGAAGAGCAATGTGGAAGCAACAGTTTAAATTTTATTTCATTATTATCTATAATAAATAAATGATAAGTTTATCAAGTAATAGCTGATAATAATTATAAAATGTTATAAATATAAAAATATTTTATAAATATATAAAGAAAATTCTTAAGAAAAGGATTGTTTCAGTTATATCTATACACGATATACCATTAATTTCGTTATATATTTTTTGTTATATATTATTAAACACATAATGAAATTATTACTATAACTTTTTCTTATTGTTATTAATTAGAAAATATTTTTGTAAAAGCTCTTTTTATATTACGTTAATTTAAAATATTTGATTAAATTCTTAACAGTTCATTTCGCATTAACAGCCAGTGTGATTTAATGATTTATCTACTTTCATTAAAAATTTTAATTAAATCATTATTAACAGAATTCAGTTTAAGAACATTCATTGCTGAAACAAATTTGAAATAATTAAGGTTAATTGTATGATTGAAATTAGACATTAATAAAAAGTACCAATAGTTTATAGAAAAAAATAATTATATGGATATTATAATAACATAGTCTTATTTTACACACTCTCTCTCACACACACGCACGCACACACGCATATATATATATAAACAATTCACTAGAACAGTGTTTTCCAACCTGTGGTACGCGTACCACTGGTGGTACGCGAGTTGCTGGTTGGTGGTACACGAAAAATAATCAATAATGGCGGACATAAAAAAAAAATTAAATCATAAAAATATCATAGAAATGTTTTTTTCCTATAATTCATAAAAAATATTTTAATTAATAATATTATACAGTAAAGTTGTTAATATGTACAGTCGATAACGATCTTTAATGTTAATGATAAAATTGAAAGTATGATTAAGAAATTACATTTTTGGAAACAGTGTATCAAAAACAATCAACCGGAAGTATTTGAAATCTACATATTTTTTGTTTGACAATAAGGTTAGTCTGTCTCAAGATAAACGACAAAATATAATAGCACATTTAACAGGATTAAAATTGTCTTTCATGGAACATTTTCCAAAACCGGAAAACACAAATGGTAATTGGATTTTAAACCCCTTCTATGAAAAAAATTTAGAAAATGCTACACCATTATCAATAAAGAATAAAGAAAATTTAATAGAATTATCAGGTGATAGAACTTTACAAGTAGAATTCAAATGACACAGTCTAATTATTTTTTGGTTAAACATTAAAGAATATGAACAACTTTCTGAGAACGCTCTTAAATTATTACCGTTTACTAGTATGGAATTAGTACAAAGAGCTTTTTCTTCATATATTTTTTTAAAAAATAAGTATCGAAACAGATTGAACACATCTTTTGAACCAAATTTCAAAAAATTATGTTCTTCGAAACAAGCACAAGGATCTCATTAAATTTATTTCATAAAAATATTTGATTGTGATAAGAAAATATATTAATTGTTTTTTTATAATTTTGTGTTTTTATTAAAACCATTTATTAGTAAACGAAATGTGACAAAATAGTAGATAAAAACGAAACTTTGAACAAACACATACATATATATGTTACAGTGAGTTTATAATCCGGGGTATGAAGTTTAGGTGTGTTCCAATGTAATCTGTCTCATTATGTGATAACAAATTTCATGAAATACAATCATTTTTACGAAGTGGTACAATTTAGCATGATGTAGTACCAAGTGGTACACGAGCCAAAAAAGGTTGGGAAATGCTGCACTAGAATAAAACTGCAAAATTTTTAAAAATGCCTATATAAAATTGAAGATTAATATCTTTTGCTATAGCCAGTTTTGGCGTATTCCGCCATCTTAAGTAGCTATATATATATATATATATAAATATTTGAAAATACAGCAATTAAAAGTTTATAAAAATTATATGTATAACTGTAACTTAGAAGTGCTTTCAACTTCCTTGTAGCTTTATCAACTATCACTTTTAAAATGTCAGCTTTCCCATAATTCCATGTCAACTTTCCCATAATTCTGTGATCATAATGTTTGCTGCTTGCCTATTAATTAAATTTTGCTTATGTTTAAATATTAACATCACCTCTTTATTTTTTCTTTTATTATTATTTCTTTCAGTTTCCAATATTTTTACGTTATTATAATCAAAATCAAAACCATATATACATGATTTATTATGGTCACCAAGGCGAAACGTCAGTATTTTAAAATATTTTAACAGGATGAACCCACAAAATATGTCTTATATATATATTGTAACCGATGTAATTGTTGAATGCTGTATTCCATTTAAATTGAAGAAAGAAGGCTCCAAACGTTGGTGCCATTTTGTAACTGGTTGAATTGATGAATTCTGGGTGATGGTTAGGATGATCAATCTGATCTGATGAAAAATCTAAAATCTAATTTAAATTAATCTAGTCTAGCTCAATCGGTCGCCATTATGTAATAAACCATCACAAAGCACAAATAATCTCTCTTAAAGTCTAATTTATTTAAGCTATATGTGAAACGAAAGAATAATGAGATTATCTGCTCCAGACATCAACAAATCCATCACATTACAAAGTACACTGCACTGAGCAATGCACTAGCATATCATCGCCCTAAACAATAATAGTATATGATTAGGCTAACTACTTGATTAGCAATCTAATGAAAATCAAATCCAATTAATAACTAAAGCAGATTCCAATATACTTTATTAACCTATTATTATTGTAATAATTTAGATCTACTTCATTATTTAATGATGCTGCATTTTATCCTAACGGATAAGCTTCTAAATACCTATAATTGTATTTTACAAAACATTTTTACATATAGACACTATTTAAATATCAAAACAAAATAATATTTGAACCAAATATATATCTAGTTTAATAAACGCTAAATAGAAAGTATAAACATTCGTGTCAGTAAGCGATACACAATTCTTTCTACTCCAATCTTTAATTAATAATTTTCTATTGACATCAACTGGTTTTAATATTAATTTTATAAACACTTTGAAAATTTATGCACTCATCTAAATGTTTAAACAAATTAATATACGTCTAGTTTACTAAGAAGCTATAAAATAATTTATAAATAATTTATTCATATCTTCCAATAAAGTGATACTTAATTATTGCTTCGTTTATATGTTAAAAAAGAATACTTCACTAGAATTTATTATCAACACTTCATTAGCTCATTTTCTATCTTTATAATGTCCAATCATATTATATAAAAGACATGTTAAGTTTCCATTGGATGTTTATTTACCTATGAGTATTAATATTATTTATTTGAATCTTTAAACAATCGAATATAAAATTGGTTGGCAATGATTAAAACACATGATTATAATTGATCTTTATACAAATCAAAACAATATTCAATTAAACCGGTCAATGAAGTTTGTTCTCTTCATTTTATAGAAGTTTAAGAAAAATATCTATGATGAGTTATTCTGAACCAACGATAAAGCACGATCTATTTAGATTTTTATGACGGAATCAGACAAACATGAAATGATTGACTTTGTAATATTAACTAAGATAAATGATAATATATATATAATATTCGAAAGCAAATACAAATATAAAATTTATATGGGAATAAAATAAAATACTAATAAGCAAAACATACCATATCTTATATTCTAGCTCACTTACCCAGCTGAATTTGAACCTTGTTATTTAAATAGCTACGTCATCTTATGCAATCCAAATAAAATAAAATAATTAAGCGTAGTCTTGGTATTTAAATTAACTCTCAATTTATTGGATTATATAAAAGAAAATTGGCAAGATTAATTATAAAATACATCGGAAATTACTTTATATTTCAGATTGATTGACTAAATAAAAATGATAAAATTACTGTGTATCTCTAAATGTGTTGCGACAACAATAACGACAAAAAAAAAAAAAATGAATGAATGAATGGAGAGACTTTTGGATATTTTACTGAAAAATTTATATATAATAGATACCAAAGATATGAAGTAGGATGAGATTGAAGTTTATTTGTTTATCAAAATAATAACCGATAAATGAATATGAAATAATATGATATATTTGAATCTCTTGTCCATTCGATGTTTTAACTAAATTTTATACATGCAACCATCAAATCATATATATATATATATATAACAACAACATCGGATTGTGTTAATATATACTTAGACAAAAGTTCAAATGATTAATAAATAAATCTCTCCGATCATTTTCATTTAATAAATTCTATTACTCTTAAAGATAATTTTAAAAAAATATAAATCATCCTTTTTAAATATATGTAAAAAAAAATTAATATGCGCACATTTTTATATATAAAAAAAAATCATACCATATATATATATATATAAGAGTCTGTGCGTTCACTATTTATTTGTCCATTGACTGACTTCAGTTGTTATGATGCAAAGAGAAGATTATTTCTCAGAAATAATAATTCAAACTTTACAATGCTTCACTAACAGTCCTTTTTTCTTTTCCAGAGAGGAGAGTGCAATTTAATTAGCCTTTTTTTTTTTTATGATGTGAATTAATCCAGTTGATCCTGTGTTCCTTTGCTCGTGACACGATGTTTACCAAATCCAATGGTAGTTATACGCCAAACTTTAAACCAGAGATATCTTTGTTTTTAAAACTAAAATAGCCGATTTTTATATAAAGCAATTTTTTTTTATAGGTTTCTTTTTTTTTTTTACATTTTGTTATCGTTCCCTTGGAAATCCTTGCAACTGCCCCTTCAACTGATTGAATGGGCAGATAATTTAAGCTTATTTTTTCATGTTTTATGGTTTAACACAAAAAAAAAATATTGAAAAACTTTTATTTGTAAAAACACAGAAAATAGCTTCATCCGTGGCAATTACAAAAAGACGATAGCTTCTCTTATAGTCTGTTGGCTGCTATTTATGTGTTCTCTTTCTGGCGTTCTGGTATCATAACAACCACTAAATATTACTCGAATAAACCTCAATGCCAAACGATAAAACAGAGCAAATTTTCCCACCTGGCATTCAAGTACGATGTAAGTTTGGAGAAAATGGATACATGGAAATTAAATCCAACTTTGATTAGATTTTTCTTATTATTTGTAAACCAAAATACAAAATTAATATAACAACTTTTATTCACATTATAAACACAAATAATATATATATATATATATATATTGTAACCATATATTTTAGTAGAAAATATATGAATTGATGTAACTTATATAAAAATTTCTCTTTCTTCTCTTGGTGATTTGGTTGGCTTGATTCGCATTTGAAAAGATTACTTTCTTATAGTATTTTAATAATTTTCAATTTGCTTCATTCCATATGCTAACTCATATCGGAATGTTTAACTTTTTAAAATTTTACAACATATTAAAATTTGGTAAAATATTATTAAAAATAATATTTTGTTTTTATTTATTTAAAGTAATCTTAAATTATTATTTCTATTGAATTAAAATAAAACCATTTATTCAATTAAAGTAAATTATTAAATAAATACAGCAATTGGTAGGCGTCTCAATGTAATAAAAGAAAAGAGCGCGAATTTCTAGGAGAATATCGTCTGTTAGTTTGTCTTTTGGTGGGAAGAAGAACAGAAATGGTCAAGGCAAATATTGTAAATTTGCTGAGCTTATTTTGAAGCCATTAATAAGTGAATAAATTACCACAAAATTTGTTATAAACATAAAATAACTTAGTGTTATCTAATTAAGATGGATCACTAAATTTAAAGATCTTTTCAAGTCGGTCGGCCAACTGAATCAAATCACCGGTAGCGTTTCCAATATTACATTTTTTGAAATGTTGGAGCTTCCCAGTTTTAAAGAATTACTTACAAGAATTTGGTATGTTTTAAAATGTTTATTATTCTACAATTTGGAAAAATTAGATCAGTGTTTTAATTACAGAAGTTTTATGAAAATGAAAATTTGTTCTTTTAAAAGAAAAAAGTTTAGATTAAAATAAAATGTTAAAGCTATCAAAATATTTAATATTTCCGTTTTTAATTCTGATAAAATATAATATTGATTGATATTTAACTTTACAATGCCATTAATATTTGCTAATTAATTTGTTTAACGCTTGGATCATAAACATTTTTCAAATAATTAATCAAAGTTTTTTATAATTGTATCGTCTATTTAAAAATGAATAAATTAATTGCTGTAATTAGTTATTCCTGGATTAACGCAATGGATAAATAAATACTTGCATGGATAGGATAAACTTGGAACACTTTTGATAGAGAGATGTAGGGATTAATAACTTTATGAAAAACATTTTCATTTAAATTCTGTGTATCCTGTTTTTAAAATTGTTTCATGTTTGGAGAGCCACGCAAATCGTTAATCTAATATTGTTTTAATAACTAATCAAAATGGATATAATTGCATGTATGGAATTTAACTACAGTTATAGCTATTACCTCATATACTTATTATTCTACACATTGTACATGGATTCCACGGATCACATTAGGAGTTACAAAATGCTATACAATCCAATTTGTGATACACGTCTGCTAAAATTCATGTATTTGAACTATAAAATGCTTTACATTTAGTTTTATCACACACACACCGTTAAATGTTATATGTTAATGAATAATACATTTATTTAATTTTATCGTTATATGAACTCGCATATGAAGTTCATAAGTTATATTTGTTAGATTTAAATTAATAAAGGTTGAATAAAATATTTATTCAAAAGAATAGCGCTTGCGGAGAAAGCTTAAACAGTACTTAATGAATTCATGAGATATACCAATCTTTATGAGATATTTGTGAGTCTTTCCAGATTTATATTCCCATGCCAATATTATTTACATTATATTATACATGTTTATTTTAAGCAAGATAAGTAGTACATTAGTTGTCCTGATTATTGTAATATTTTACTAAGCAAGAACCCACATTTGCTAAAGTGTCAGTGTATTCTGAATAGTCAGAAGAATTGAGGAGGATGATTTGCACTTTAATGTGAAGTAAATTATAATGTTGTTTTAGTATGTTAAAGGCTTTAATCTGTGCTGGTGGTTAATCCGCAGATTATTTTAATTGCCATTTTGTATTTTACACACATTCCTGCGCTGGTGGTTAATCCGCGCGGAATTGTGTGATTATACGTATGACTTTATGATGGTGTTTAAATACACAAAACGTTTAGTATTATTTCATTCCTACGTGTAGATGAATACATCCACAGGAATATGTTTGCTTCACAGATATAAGTTGGGCAAAGTATTTTAGTTAATCTGCCAAATCATCTTCTTCATTTGTAAGCATAATTTATCGGTTAGATTGATAAATGGCAACAGGACATTCTATTCAAGTACTTCATGATAATTAACTGTTGGTTAATTATTATCTACTGGAGTGTAAGTTTACATTTTCATTTTAATTAATGATTACATTATAGCTAAAACATACAAACATTATATTATTTATTATATTATTATAGGTATACAGTAGGGATTTATTGAATCTGGAAATGACGTTCAATATTTCATAAGTTAATGCTGAATTTAATAATTGTCTCAATATTCATTATATTAGATTGAAATAAGGTATGATTAGGTTTTTAAAACTATACCTATAAATGTATTGAAGAAAGTTAATGGAACTATCATTTATTTATTTATTTGTTTATCTATGTTTTATTTAAAATATTGAAATTAACTATTTATTGTTCATAAAGTTTGTAAATAAAAGTTGATTTATAATTAAACTTACTGTGCCGTTGCTATGTATCATTCACAACATCAGAAATCATAAACTTTGGATAGAGCATACATTATAGAGCATACATTGAATTACATATTATTGTCTACATGATATAAGAATTTATTAATATTTTGAGAAAACATTAAGATCCTTTTCGTCTTTGGTAGTATATGATTGGTAAGGTACAATAAAATCCCATTTACCTTTTCCATCATTGTGGCTTTGCGTAGTTGATTCTAGTATAAAATACAAATTAATTATTAAACTTGTGAACAGATTTATTCAATAATGATATGATTAAATATATTTACTTAACATTTTTAAATTTTCATTCGTCAATACAATAAGAGTCTCAATGATATATTAAATTATAAAAGAACCCAATTATTCATGTTTATTAATTGCAAAGCTTTACCTGGACTAGCATCTGTCTTAGAAATCATATAGATGATTTAAAACCACATAATTTTATGTGGTTCCACAAATTACGCTATCTTTTACATGGTCGGCCATAGGGTCGCATACCATAAAAATCGCAAATTGAGGTTTAAGGGTGATAAAATTGCACTTATAATTTGTTTAATATGTTTTATAATAATACTATGATAGGTCTTCGCGGTATACCCTGGCTGCGATCAAATAAATTATAAAAAGTTAGGTTAATTCATTAATTTTGTCTGTAGTAAATTGCCCCAGATGTTGATTGTGGTCTTTTGTGCATTAAATAAATAGTATGATATGCTTTTGGATACAGCTCTTAATAGCTGATAATGTGCAATGAGAGTTGATCAGTGACCAAGGTTGTAATTCCTAGTGTACTTACGTTACGTAGTTGAGATTACACAATTTACGGTTACAATTTATAGTGCCGCAACAAGTACGGCATGATGATGGGTAGTTGGAGGGATGATGGAAGGTTGGTTACCACCTTTGTGAGCCATCAGGGTGGACGGCTGGCTCGAGATGTTTTGGTTACAGCTTTCAATGTGGCTGGCTCGAGATATTTTGGTTACAGCTTCTGGCTCCGGGGGTTTTGGTTACAATATATATAAAATAATATCGATCCTATTCAAGTAAACTTATATTGTACTGAATTGTTTTCAAAATTTATTTATTTACCTATATGTTTTTCCTGAGTTTGATTATAATGAATTTATTATTTTAAAGCTAGAATCAACAGTAAACAATTCTATTTAAAAGCTTTAGGTTGCCATTGTGATCAATTTAAATCTGTATTTCCAAGATATTCCATTATCTATCTATCGAGCAAAAGAAAAATCAAATAAGATCAACAAACTTCTTTATTTTTTTTTTAAATACCTGGATCATTAATTTGAATATTCACAATATCTCCCCTCTACAGAGAAAAAAAAAATAAAGACACTTTTTCCTTTCTCTAAAATCACTAAACATTTTAACTTCAGTACAGATAAAAGTTTATCCTTTCTATCTGTCTTGATTTTAATATCATTTAAAATGTTAGTCAAAAGTTTCAAATATCTTATTCTCATCAAAGCAATATGGAATTCATTTATTCCTTTCCTCCTTATCTTCTTAGTACACCTACATGTATTTTTTTATATCTACCATTTATGTAGTATAGTCACATCTCTAGGTTTTTGTTTTTTTTCAACAAAAATTTATATTGGATTTCTCAATTAAATTATTACATCTTTACATTTTTCTCTGCGACTTTCTTGACAACAATGCTCTAATGTTAGAGTCAAATAAGAAAATCATTTAGTATTTGCTTCATACAAGTCAAATATATTACAGAACAAAATTCATTTATATGCCAAATATTATTAGTTACTCTCTAATAATCATATATTTTTATTGCATTGTTAATATGTGTATATATTCATATGTTTTATTTTCTTAAAACTTAACAATACCATTTATTATTATTATTTTAGACATATCTGTAGTTCATTTCAGTGACACTACTGTGGGCCTAAACTTTAAACATTCAATATTGTCATAAAATGAGAATATAACTTTAATTAATGAATATCTTATATTTATTCAATTCCTGCCTTGGACATTGAAAATACTAGCTTTAAAGTTACTTTTCTTATAACATAAACTAAACAAATGAAAATTAACTTCTACAATGAGCTGGAGATTCAAAACAACAGAGATATCTCATTTTTAAATCACTTCTAATACTAAAATAAACTGATTAAATATTAATCAAATCTAATTTTAATTTCTGTAGGATCTGACAACTACTTTACAAATTAAGCTGTGTTCTACATTGATGCTAATCAGGGACATTTATGCTTGAATAGCTTTATTTTATACAGGTTAGGGAAACTACTAAACATTTCTCTTTAAAATTATAACTCATATCAAAAGATAAATCCTGCCATCAAGGATTTCTTCCTACCTGCCAAGGAACAATAATAAGTCTGGGACATCTGTCGACTTCAGACTTCAATATAAAATTTCATATAGAGTTATGAGCCACAACACACATTTATAGTTCTGCCAACTTCCTCAAAGAAAAAACTTAATCATACAAATATTTACAATTTACAACTAGCATAGACATTAAAATCCTACACTCTACATCTCCAATGCATTAAATCACACATTCATCACCATCAGTCAATTTTACAAGGTCTAATATTAAATAGCATTTGTACACTATACAAAGAAAATCTTCAAAAGTACTTTGACTATAAATATTTTTCAGTCTATTTTTTTTTTAGTCTTTCATATGTGTATCTACACTATTACTAATGACTTTTGGTCATAATAATAAATATTATGAGTCATACTAATAAAATTACTTTAGTCAATGTCTTTTTATTTAATTGGGTGGTGCTACTGGCTTTAAGCTTCGGGCATTGAAGGTACCTTTTTCATCTTCAGGGGTTTCTATGAGAAATGCATTCTCCCCCACTTTTCTTTTTATTTGGAATGGTCCCTCATATACATTCAAAAACTTTTTGAACTTGTAATTCTGCGGGTCACTGATTTGTCTCTACTTCAAATAAATATGTTTTTATATAAATCATTTATTTTCCAGTCATCCACGAATTCATTAATCCATTAGTCAAATCATGGGTCAGGGAGAAAATCATGCCATCTAAATTTATCAAATCAATATTAGTCTTTTCCTCTCTCCATGTACTTCTCGACTACTCTCAATATTTCTGAACAAAATAACAGAGAAATGTTACTATTAACATTATCATCTACTGTATAGTATACAGACTATAAGTTTTCTCGAGAAACAAATTCTTACTCCATTTTTCAAAGGATTCATCTTCCTTCCCTTTTACTGTATTATCACAAAATTCTCCTTGAAATAACTGCTTAACATAATTCCTATAATAAATATTATCTGCCTGCATTATTATGGACATATCTTCTTCGGTACTTATTTTCCACCTTTCCTTTGCATTATGATAGATTTTTTTAAATCTTTGTGTTACTTGTTTGCACTCTATATAATTTCCAAAGTTACCTTTCAAATTTTCAACTCCTCTAGATTTAAATTTATTTATTAACAATGCTTCATCTATCATTTTCTGACTAACCTGTCTTTATGTTTTTATTTGGTTGTGACAGCTCAACTTTTGAAAGCTTCTTATCTAAATTATTCTGCTCATCAATATACTTTCTTTTTACTAAATCATCAGAACAATCTATTTTTATCCTTTCAAATCTTTTAATCATCTTTACTTTTTCTAAAGGCACCTGTTCTAATGTTTTGTAATTTACTATTTTTGCTTCGTTACATTTTACCTTTATATTAGTCTGAATATCTCTTAGCTCCTTTTTAATATCACTTATCTCCAATGCGGTTGCTTTCTGGTTACCTACATAAATCTGTTCAATTGTAAAACATTTTTCCTCCAAACTTTGATATTCAATTTTACAGCTTTTAACTTCGGCTTCTAAAATGTTAAACCTGACCTATGTATTCTTGTGACTTCTCTATATGGTCACTCAATTCGTCAAACCTACAATTATATTTATCATTGGATTCTTTCAACCGAGTATCTAAGTTATGCTTAAATTCATCAAACTTGGCATTAGTAGCATTTAACTCGATTTTGCATAAGTCAATTTTAATATTTACCCCCTCTCTAAGTTCTTTATTCTCTCTAATAACATCACTCAATTTATTGTTCATACCGTCAAATTTATTATTCATATCACTACTTATATCTTCTCTTAATTTATTATTATCTCTACTCATCTCACTAAATTTATTATTTATTTCACTATTCATATCACAAAATTTATTATTTATATCACTACTTATGTCTTCTCTTAATTTATTATTATCTCTGCTCATATTACTAAATTTGGCATTTATATCTTCAAATTTATTATTTATATCACTTTTCATATCACCCATCTTTTCCATTAATTCTTTCATAATTGGATACAAATCTCCTTCAGGTTTTGATAATTTTTCTTTCTTATTGCTTTCCATTTTTATTTATTATTCATGTCAAATATAATATCTCTATTTTAATTTTTTTTTTTTTTTATAAATTACCAAATACTTTACTTTTATTTATTCTTACATAAAACATATCTATCCATTCAATCCTACAGCTGCAAATAAAAATCCACAAAGAACGACAACAACAAATATTCTAATATCTTATTTAAACCTATGATATAATATAATCAGCTATATAACTACACCAATGCATACAAACATAATACCACGTTTTAGCATCTATAGGAGACTCAAACTTGGGTCTTTAATTGGTTATTTCGATCTGAGTTGGCGCTCCATTTTGTAACCGATGGAATTGTTGAATGCTGTATTCCATTTAAATTGAAAAAAGAAGGCTCCAAACGTTGGTGCCATTTTGTAACTGGTTGAATTGATGAATGCTGGGTGATGGTTAGGATGATCAATCTGATCTGATGAAAAATCTAAAATCTAATTTAAATTAAACTAGTCTAGCTCAATCGGGTCGCCATTATGTAATAAACCATCACAAAGCACAAATAATCTATCTTAAAGTCTAATTTATTTAAGCTATATGTGAAACGAAAGAATAATGAGATTATCTGCTCCAGACATCAACAAATCCATCACATTACAAAGTACACTGCACTGAGCAATGCACTAGCATAGCGTCGCCCTAAACAATAATAGTATATGATTAGGCTAACTATTTGATTAGCAATCTAATGAAAATCAAATCCAATTAATAACTAAAGCAGATTCCAATATACTTTATTAACCTATTATTATTGTAATAATTTAGATCTACTTCATTATTTAATGATGCTGCATTTTATCCTAACGGATGAGCTTCTAAATACCTATAATTGTATTTTACAAAACATTTTTACATATAGACACTATTTAAATATCAAACAAAATAATATTTGAACCAAATATATATCTAGTTTAATAAACGCTAAATAGAAAATATAAACATTCGTGTCAGTAAGCGATACACAATTCTTTCTATTCCAATCTTTAATTAATAATTTTCTATTGACATCAACTGGTTTTAATATTAATTTTATAAACACTTTGAAAATATATGCACTCATTTAAATGTTTAAACAAATTAATATACGTCTAGTTTACTAAGAAGCTATAAAATAATTTATAAATAATTTATTCATATCTTCCAATAAAGTGAAACTTAATTATTGCTTCGTTTATATGTTAAAATAGAATACTTCACTAGAATTTATTATCAACACTCCATTAGCTCAATTTCTATCTTTATAATGTCCAATCATATTATATAAAAGACATGTTAAGTTTCCATTGGATGTTTATTTACCTATGAGTATTAATATTATTTATTTGAATATTTAAACAATCGAATATAAAATTGGTTGGCAATGATTAAAACACATGATTATAATTGATATTTATACAAATCAAAACAATATTCAATTAAACCGGTCAATGAAGTTTGTTCTTTTCATTTTATAGAAGTTTAAGAAAAATATCTAAGACGAGTTATTCTGAACCAACGATAAAGCACGATCTATTTAGATTTTTATGACGGAATCAGACAAACATGAAATGATTGACTTTGTAATACTAACTAAGATAAATGATAATATATATATAATATTCGAATGCAAATATAAATATAAAATTTATATGGGAATAAAATAAAATACTAATAAGCAAAACATACCATATCTTATATTATAGCTCATTTACCCAGCTGAATTTGAATCTTGTTATTTAAATAGCTACGTCATCTTATGCAATCGAAATAAAATAAAATAATTAAGCGTAGTCTTGGTATTTAAATCAACTCAATTTATTGGATTGTATAAAAGAAAAATTGGCAAGATTAATTATAAAATACATCGGAAATTACTTTATATTTCAGATTGATTGACTAAATAAAAATGATAAAATTACTATGTGTATCTCTAAATGTGTTGCGACAATAATAACGACAAAAAAAAAATGAATGAATGAATGGAGAGACTTTTGGATATTTTACTGAAAAATTTATATATAATAGATACCAAAGATATGAAGTAGGATGAGATTGAAGTTTATTTGTTTATCAAAATAATAACCGATAAATGAATATGAAATAATATGATATATTTGAATATCTTGTCTATTCGATGTTTTAACTAAATTTTATAAATGCAACCATCAAATCATATATATATATAAAACAACAACAACAACATCGGATTGTCTTAATATATACTTAGACAAAACTTCAAATGATTAATAAATAAATCTCTCCGATCATTTTCATTTAATAAATTCTATTACTATTAAAGATAATTTTAAAAAAATATAAATCATCCTTTTTAAATATATGTAAAATAAAATTAATATGCGCACATTTTTATATATAAAAAAAAATCATACCATATATATAAGAGTCTGTGCGTTCACTATTTATTTGTCCATTGACTGACTTCAGTTGTTATGATGCAAAGAGAAGATTATTTCTCAGAAATAATAATTCGAACTTTACAATGCTTCACTAACAGTCCTTTTTTCTTTTCCAGAGAGGAGAGTGCAATTTAATTAGCCTTTTTTTTTATGATGTGAATTAATCCAGTTAATCCTGTGTTCCTTTGCTCGTATCACGATGTTTACGCAAATCCAATGGTAGTTATATGCCAAACTTTAAACTAGAGATATCTTTGTTTTTAAAACTAAAATAGCTGATTTTTATATAAAGCATTTTTTTTTTAATAGGTTTCTTTTTTTTTTTACATTTTGTTATCATTCCCTTGGAAATCCTTCGCAACTACCCCTTCAACTGATTTAACGGGCAGATAATGTAAGCTTATTTTTTCATGGTTTATGGTTTAACACACAAAAAAATATTAAAAAACTTTTATTTATAAAAACACAGAAAAAATGTCCAGCCGTGGCAATTACAAAAAGAGGATAGCTTCTCTTATAGTCTGTTGGCTTATATTTATGTGTTCTCTTTCTGGCGTTCTGGTATCATAACAACCACTGAATATTACTCAAATAAACCTCAATGCCAAACAATAAAACAGAGCAAATTTCCCACCTGGCATTCAAGTATGATGTAAGTTTGGAGAAAATGGATACATGGAAATTAAATCCAAATTCGATTAGATTTTTCTTATTATTTGTAAACCAAAATACAAAATTAATATAATAACCATTATTCACTTTATAAACACAAATAATTTATATATATATATATATTAATAATATTTTTTTATTAATTTATAAACAAATATACATAACACAAAAACATTGAATTATATGTAATAATGTTACTATGGTGACTGCGTTAATATACATGAAATATGTAAAATAATATTGATCCTATTCAAGTAAACTTATATTGTACTGAATTGTTTTCAAAATTTATTTATTTACCTATATGTTTTTCCTGAGTTTGATTATAGTGAATTTATTATTTTAAAGCTAGAATCAACAGTAAACAATTCTATTTAAAAGCTTTAGGTTGCCATTGTGATAAATTTAAATCTGTATTTCCAAGATCTTCCATTATCTATCTATCACGCAAAAGAAAAATCAAATAAGGTCAACAAACTTCTTTATTTTTTTTTAAAATACCTGGATCATTAATTTGAATATTCACTATATATATATATATCACAGTTTAAAATAACTTAATTCTGAAAACTATAAGACCCAACATAAGGTAAATAACCTTTTTATAAAATTTCACAATCTAAATCTGTGTTAAAAATAGGACTTACATCTATTATAGCTATTGAAATAAATCTTAACAAAATTATATCTACTTTTCATTGTTTAATTTTATGATGCATTATAATTAAAATAAAGAGTGTGGAAACATATAGTTGATTTTTTCAACATGTGGCAATGTATAGAATAAAATGAAAGATTTTGGTAGCTGAAACTAAATATTTAACAAATTTATTTTTTTATGCTAAATAATTAAAAATACTATTAATTGTTGATTTACATATTTATATGCAGCTGTATTAAATAACCTCCACACATATTTTTTTTGAAAACATATGGATAAAGACACCATAAAAAACAAATGCCCTCAAGATGGATTTCAGGCTGAACCAGCAACTCATCATCTATATTTAAAATCTGTATAATTTTACTGGGAAAATGATTTTTTATTTAATTCTAATCTTTAAGCATTAATGAGCTGAAGTAAATGGAGCTACATTATGGACCCCAAGTTTAATACTAAATGGATTTTGTTAGATTTTGTAAAATAAAAATGTGACTCTGCAAATGATAGTAGCAATAATTTTTAGCTGTATATGTGAACATTTGAATATTTCACCATGTGGTAAAATATAAAATGAAATTGACAATTGTGGTGGATGGTATTTCAAAAATTTGTCAACATTATGATTTATTTTATATGGGTTATATTTGATTACATTCACCCTAAGATACATCGACATTCTATATTATTTTTTTAAAACATGGATTTTTTTGTAAAAAAAACAGAGTCAATTGTTAACAACATTAAACATTTTTTAAAAGATTTGATACCAAAAGATAAATTCCCCAATGTTTTTATTAAATCTGCTTCAAAAGAAGTCCATTTTTAATGCCCCAAAAGATTTATATTTGAGAATTCAGAAAGGATCTTAATTTGATTCACATCTTATTTGTGAAAATAATATATTGAAATAGTAGTAATTCTGATCTATTTAATAGTTTTAAATACATTTTCAATAATGCAGATTACTTTTATTAATTGAAGAATATATAAAATAATAGAAAACTAATGCAAAGGTGAAGATTTTAAGAATTTCAGAAAATTTTTTACATAAATCTTATCCAGAATTTTTTTTTTCAAAGAGGCATATAATGATATTTTAGGGCATTTGTTGTATACATTCCTATTCACATTTAAGATGTTTTCCTTCCACTTAAACAAAATGTTGAGTACATTATTCATGTGTGATTACAAATAAGACAGTGGTTATTAATAATCCTAACTTTTTCATATTGCCAATATATTAATTTTCTATTTCTGGTATAAAAAAATATTTTTGGGTAAAATGCAAAACAATGTCATTACAATAATTGAAATGTATAAATTTGGACTTTAAAAAATTACAATAAATATAATAAATAATTTGTGAGATGAAAACTCAATTGAAGACTGTTCTGAAGAAAAAAATATATTAGTTATGATCAATATTTAATATCACTCTAGTTTTTCTATTGGAAAACATTTTATCATGGTAAATTAAAAATATTCCCACAAAAATTATATAGAGACTTCACCATCTTTTAAAACAGAATAAGTTTGGGTCAAACTTATAATGGTAGAAAAAGTTTTTTTAGATCTAAAACATTTGCTCAATGTGAAAAAAAAACTAATATAAAATCTTATTCACAACCTTTTTGTCTAAATCCAGCCTGTTTAAAGACATATAGATATCAATTACTGACATAGTTGTTGAAAATATTTTTTCAACAGTTTGTAGGAAACTCTTGATAATATTATTAAACTGTATTTGTTTCAGTCACAGTTAAGATTTAAGATTTTGTTCACTTTATTTTTATACCAATTTTATAAAATATTTTCTGCATGAATAAAATTGTTGAATAGTTTTACCAAACAGGATTTTATAATAAAAATGTAATTTGTAAAATTAAAATTAGTAAAATAGCAATTCAGGTAATCAAAAACAATAAAAAATATTGATAATTTACTGAAAGAGAAATTACATAATATATTTAAGTTTTAATCCACTCTAATTAAATTGAATTGTGTCATTTATAAAAATGTACCATATTTTGTAAACTATTTTAGATTTGCCTGCTGGATAAAGGTTTAAAGAAATAATTGGCCTTTTCTTACAGTAAATTGGATGGCAAATATAAATACATTATTAAAACTTGTAAAATATTAAAAATGAGATATTTCAGTCATGATTTTCCTTTATTCCTATCATTAACATAAATTATAAAAGACTACTTTTTATTATACAGTCACTTGTAAAATCATTTAATGAATAAAGAAAGTATTATGGGAAAGCATGTTTTTTGTAAATAAAGACATAAAATCTTGTAATCAGGTCTTGATATATATATATATTATAACCTTTCTCACCCTTATATATATATATATATATATATATATATAAACTTAATTACATGTTAGTTGTTCAAAAATGTTGTAAGACCATGACATATAAATAGACCAACAAAGTGGCAGTAATCTTATCTAAGTGTTGACTCAAACCAAAAGTTGTCCAAATTGATTTTGTGAAACTAGGAGAATTTGCTGTTTATAACAGTTTCTCTTAGAATACCTTTGAATAGCCATAACTTGCTTACCATTTCAAATTATTTTTTTAATATTCCAGCTATTTCAGCAATTTTGTTGACATTTATTTGCCATGTATGATTAAAGAAACTGCAAGCATACTAGAGAAAAAACATGAACAATACAATCATATCCAGAGAGGCACATGGAAATTGAATAAAATGCATTGTCTGCTTTAGAAAAGAAACCCATTGCATAAAAAAGAAGTGGACTCATCTCTATGATGTGCCATATATCTCTAGTCAGAACCAAATACTATGTTTATCATTTACAATGCCTGAAATTTAAAACCATGATCAGGACTGAATTGATAAAATCTATTGCTTAAAGTATTTTTATCACGGAAAGACCTTATTTTTATATTTATTTATAATTCCTTAATTTTAATATTTATAATTATTATTAGTTCTTCAATATTTTGTATTATATTTATCTGATAGAAGGCAAAAGTATAAGAAAGGGTATCATATTTTAATTATTTGTTTATATAAATTGTTATCTTATTTTTTAGTTAACCAATTTAGCTTATTTTTGCTTTTTGAATTTATACCAAACTGGCCATTAAATTCACTATCCCTGAGAAATCATGAACTTTACTGGGAGTCAAGCATGGATAATATTATTAAATTAACCAATGATAATCAGTGGTATTCAGATTTCAAAAAAAAAAAAAATTCTATTTACAAATATTGGCACCTGAAGATTAATTTGAAATGAATTTAAAAAAAAACATTAAAAATACTTTTGGAATAATTACAGTCAACCTTCTGTGCTAGGTCATTTTATCATCATCATCAGAATAATCATTACATTAAAAGTATATAATTGATTTTGTTAACTATTTCTATTTATTTATATTACTTGAATTTAAATCCATTACAATATATAAATAATAAAAATAGTAATTATAATGATAATTAACCATTATAAATAATCTTTTATTCTGCAAAAATACTTTCGAATAATTAATTAATCCTCTTTAACAGCCATTATATATATATTAGTAAATTAGTAATCAATGTCTGTATTCCAATTATAATATATATATACACACCCAGGTCTTGTTTTATGTGGATTTATTTAATGCAATTTTGAAGTTATGCTCTTCATGTTTCTTCTTAATATCTTTGTATGCAGTTTTCTTTTATGAGATAAAAATTATTAGATCAGAAGACGAGCTCCGATAATGCGCTATTACTTTAAATATTATAAATTTCACACGCTCACGTCATATTTAAAGTAATAGTGCATTATCAGAGTTTGACTTCCATCTAATAATTTCAATATTTTCAGCACTTTATAATAGTACTGCAATAGATTTATGCAATAAAGAAATTCATAATTCACTTAAAATCAGGATTTCTCCATTTTATTTATACACATTAAATTTTACAAGATTATAATGCAAATCTGTTCAAACATTATAGATGCCTACACTATGTATGTTGTTGTTTTTGTATTTTAAATCATGTTCTATTTTTGCTATTTAAAAAAAGAGTATGTAATCATTTAATCATTTAGTGTCTGCAAGTTTATTTTTAAAAGAGGAGTAACAGCGTTGGGCACAATTAAATTTGATAATTTAAAATTAAAATCTGATTTTTAATTGGAATTAACAATTTAAAAATTACATAATGTGATCTGAAAATAATGTAATGCATGAAACAATGAAATTTGATTTGTAAATGGAATTGAAAAGTAAAAAATTAAAGACAAAAATAATAATTTAATTTTTGTTAGATTTAATTAAATTTTGCCCAACAGAGGTGAGTCAGTGTCTTTTTATTATCGTAAGTCTACGTTCTTATTTTTATTTTAAATTTTTAGTTTACCCTAAAGGAGAGAAAAAAACACCCAAAAATAAGAATTTCTTTGGAAACAAAAATATCAATTTTAGATCGCTTAGCGAAATGGAAAGGATCAACAGTGATTGGTAAATGTTTTAGTTGTATTTCCTCTTGACTTCATTTAAGGAGAAGCGACAATACCTCACATCACATCACATCATGACAAATTTGATGTCTCAAATAGTGATAATAATTAAAATACCATACATGTATGAAAAAAATGTAAATTATGCATAAAAATATATTGTTTTGAATAAAATTAAATACTGTACTTAATAAAAAAAGTAAAGAAAGTTTGTCTTGTGTCAATTTTTTTTTTAAATTTGAAATTTTTTATTAGTCATATTTTATTTTCTATTTTTTTTTATGTGAATTTTAAAGTAATTTTACATTGTTGCTTTGCTTTTATGCGATTTTTGGAAAATTACAGTACGTATCCTCCATTTTTCAAGATAAAGTAAGTCTATTTTTGTGCAATTTCTTTTGTGAGCATTATCTGAGGAACCTATCTACCACATAAAATGAAACCCAGGTATATATATATAATTCTTTAAAAACAATACAATAATTAATACACTAAACAATATTTTGAAAACAAATATCTACTATAATTTAATAGAAGTACTTTCAACTATATAAGTAGTCATTATCAACTATATTCAAATTCAATTACAAAAAACCATTATAAATGTGTACAAAAACAATTACTCATACATCAATTTTCCTATAATTGATTAATTTTTATGTTACCAGCTTGTCTATTTATCAAATGCTGCTTTCCATTTTTTATTACCATAGCTTTTTTGATTTTATGTTCATTAATATTTTTTTCAATACATAACATCTTAACTTTATTAAAATTAAAATCAAAACCATATATACATGTAACATTATGATCAAAGAATACTGAAGGTGATACATCATAATTTCTAACATTCTCTTGTCTTGATTTTTGCACTCATTTATATAGTAATAAATGATCCTTTGATATTTTCTTCAATGTACACTGAGATTCATCTATATACGCTTTTCCACAAACACACTGCCATTTATATATTGCACAACATTGATTTAAAATACTACATTTATTTTTTGAATTATTTCTCAATATATTTAAATTAATAAGAAATGAAAAGCAGCATTTGATAAATAGACAAGCTGCTATCATAAAAATTAATGAATTGTGGAAAAATTGATGTATGATATAATTGTTTTTGTATACATTTATAACAGTTTTTTGTAATCGAATTTGAATATAGTTGATAACGTCTACTTAGATAGTTGAAAGCACTTCTATTAAATTATTAAATTATGTTTAAAGAGGTTTATTTAAACTTCATTGTATCAATATTTCATACTCTGTAGTCAAGTTGCAATCTTTAAGTATCCATATAAATTCAATGGTCCATTAGTAAGAATGGATTTCCATTCTTGCTATTAAAAGGTGTGAAGGTATTCCTTGACAGCAGTGAGAAATACTGATTACTATATTTTACTGTGAATGTTTAGGTGGTGACTGGTTGGAATTTAATATATATATATATATATATATATATATATATATATATATTAATTCTAATATTTTCACGGATAAAATATGTCACTTTATTATTACTATTTGCGGGATATTCCATGTAGTTAAAAAAGCTAAATGCTGATGTTTCAGTACAATATCAAGTACCTTCCTCAGAGCGTTCTCTTTCTCAAATTATAACAAGAATGTGCGTGAGATTTAAAATCGTTTTTATTGTTTTCTTTCTCCTCATATATTGGTTGAGAAGTTTTAAAATGTATTTTCTCTTCCAATAGCTTCTTCCAAATGTTGTTAATAAATTTTAAAACTTCTCAACCAATATATGAGGAGAAAGAAAACAATAAAAACAATTTTAAATCTCATGTGCATTCTTATTATAATTTGAGAAAGAGAATGCTCTGAGGAAGGTACTTGATATTGTACTAAAACATCAGCATGTAGCTTTTTTAACTACATGGAATATCCCACAAATAGTAATAATAATATGACATATATATATATATATATGTAAATTTATAAATATTTGAAAATACAGTAATTAAAAGTTTATAAAATTTATATGTATAACTATAACTTAGAAGCACTTTCAGCTACCTTGTAGCTTTGTCAACTATCACATTTTAAATGTCCACTTTCCCATAATTCAATGTCAACTTTCCCATAATTCTGTGATCTTAACATTTGCTGCTTGCCTATTAATTAAATTCTGCTTCTGTTTATATATTAACATCGCCTCTTTAATTTTTCTTTTATTATTATTTCTTTCAGTTTCCAATATTTTTACATTGTTAAAAATTTTACTTCCAAATATAAAAATATTAATAATAATGTTAATTTTTCTGATAAAAAATTGTGGATATCAATACCATATATTTCAAATCAACAAACAAGTTTCATTAAGAAAATTTATATAGGAATATGTGATATTGCATTTTATGCACCACCTACATTAAATAAATTAATAAACAATTTAAAAGATAAAATTTTATTGATAAATAAAAGTTGTATCATTTACAAATGGACATGTAGGTGTGGCAATGGATATATAGGTGAATCGAGATGCACATTGGAAAAAAGGACAAAAGAGCACTCATTGTTATTTAAAAGGGTTCAAAATACAAAACAAAATTTTAAAAATATTGATAATTTATCAGCTTCTGTTTTTTATGACCATAATAAATCATGTATATATGGTTTTGATTTTGATTATAACAATGTAAAAATATTGGGAACTGAAAGAAATAATAATAAAAGAAAAATTAAAGAGGCGATGTTAATATATAAACACAAGCAGAATTTAATTAATAGGCAAGCAGCAAACATTATGATCACAGAATTATGGGAAAGTTGACATGGAATTATGGGAAAGCTGACATTTTAAAAGTGATAGTTGATAAAGCTACAAGGCAGTTGAAAGCGCTTCTAAGTTACGGTTATACATATAATTTTTATAAACTTTTAATTACTGTATTTTCAAATATTTATTTATAAATTTACGTGTATTATTTTGAAGAAATACAGACATCGATTTGTAATATTATATATATATTGTAACGAACGTCTGAACTTTCGTTCAAGTTTATGAACTTCTATCTGACTTTTTTAAGTTTAAAATCAAATTAATAATGTTTAATTTTATATGTTTTCCGATTGATAAAACTCATTTCCATTTTTTTTTTCTTATTGTAAAGATTATTTAAATGTATGAAATTTAAGTTGTTTATAGACACTTGCATGGATTCGTTTGCGGTTAATTATATTTTGGTTTTCATATTTGATCAAAATATATAGACATTCGATAAATAATGATACCTTACGGTGAGTATCTAAAATGTATTTATTCGGATGTCTTTTAAGTTATTGGTGACAACGCAAGTATCTTATGGTGAATACTATTGGGTTACTTATAAGTTTCCCTCTGCGATTGTCGGTATCAATAATTTTGTATTTTGATCGTTTATGTTTATTTTGAAATGTTTTGACCGTGGAATCTATGTAATCGATCTATACCCAACATTTTTAAACAAATCTGTGCGAACGTATTTAAATGTTAAAATTAAGTCGGGCGTGAATGGCTATATAGTTTTGTAAAGTTATATTAAGGGAGGGTAATCTTAGGTTATTCATTTCGTAGTTGAATTGGTTCAATGGATTGGATATATCGATGTATTCAATGTAATAAAATACGGCAGCACAAAAGGTTAAGAGAAGAAATTGCCTCTTATGAGATAGGAATATTACATCTATCTGCAAAGAAGAGCAATAAAACAAAAAACTCCATAGAAAGGAACTGCGGTATCCGACTTATAATTCCTTCCATAGGCAAACAGAAGTGTGTGGCGTATGAAGCAATTCTGCCCGTAGTGAATCAATATCACATCTACTAATCACACCAATATATTCAATCCATTGACCCAATTTAACCACGAAACAAATAACCTAAGATTACCCTCCCCTAATATAACTTTACAAATCTATACAGCCATTCACGCCCGACTTAAGTTTAACATTTATATAATTTAACTTAACGGAAAACAGAAATTATAAATAAACTTAAAGAACAAAATTAAATAAATGGAAATGATTTTAAACAAATAAATAAAAAATACATCAAATAACATTTTAACTACTTTAGTCAGATAGGAAACTAATGCAATTATTTTAAATACGAAAAGTTTTTAACTTAATGTTCATTAATTGTAAAGTTCTTATGGTTTTAAACAGTTCATCTTTATTCATTGCTTGCCCTGAACGTGAATTCCCACGCCGTCCTAAAATTGGTATTCTGTTGGTTGATTTATTTATCCATCCGGAGGTTTTTTTGCTTTAACTGGTCCTCAATGTAGAAAAACGATAGTTCATTCCTTTTTCTTTCTTAGCAAAGCTGAAGGGATTGAATCGTGCGTCTTTTTTCAATCCCTTCTCCTTCACTTCCGCACTAACACATCTCTCTCACATCGTAATAATCATTCACTAGTCACTAATTAATAATTTCCAAATTTTCCTTTTATACGTATTCGAAGGATTGACTTAACATTACGTCATCGATGTGATGATCCTTTTCGTTGAGGTCCGATTTCCCAATGGATTTATTTCATTTGCTAAAAGTTTCTATTGTTTTCCTATCTGACCTATGTTTTTACATTTAAATGCCCAAGGCTGGTTTACATTTGACTAATTAAATTTATCATTTCCATTTCTGATTAATTAACCTGTTTTCCAAATCAAAGATATATTTAAAGATAAATTTAAAGATATAATTTTATTTCCAAATCTTTTTAAAATTTAGTTTTAAAATACTTTTTCTTTAATAAAGTTTTATTTTAATAATTTTTCATTATCTGTGCGATTTAATATATAAGAGTTTAAGATGATATTTAATTTCAATTTTTAATTCTTAAAGAAAATTTTTAAATGCGAACTTTTTAATTTACTTTCATGTTTAATCAAAAAAAAACAATGTAATGAACGTCTGTGCTCGTTACAATATATATATATATATATAAAGCTTGTTTAGAGCTATTGTTAAGCTCTATCTAGTGATCATTTAAATGCAAGCTTAAAAGCAAGTTACAAAATTTATGACTTGTTACATATATATATATATGTATATATATATATATATATATTGTGCCATTACAATTTGGTCACTAGCCAAATTTATAGTAATGTGCATGTAGAAAAGGTAAACCAAAAATCATCATCACAATTTTATATAACCATAAAAGAAGCTGTAGGGAAGCCAAGTTCAAACCCTTCCAGATCAAAATTCTAAAGGCTTTAAACAGAGAAAGAGTGGGACAACAATTATATGCTTTATTTCTGTGTGTGTTGATAGAAAGGTAATACACACATTTAAACTATTTAATATTTAATTTTTCTTTAAAAAGCAAAGTTATAATGCATACATATAGGCAATGTATGTGTAAATTATTTAATTGTTTTATATTTCAAATATTAAACATTTTAACTTTCTTTAAAACTAACCTATGCTAGATCAATTCTAATATTTTATTCTATACTTTTATTTTGCTTTTCTTTAATTATAATTGGGATTTAAAAGTTACAGATTTAATTAAATAATTGGGTTATAATTACTAAGCTAGCAATTATAGTATTTAAGGTTAGTTTATGAATGATTTGAAAGAATGCAGGATGTGTGTACATTACATACAAAATTTTACATTTCCTAAATATTGAAAGAAAAGGAAGTATTAAATCTACAATTATTTGGGCTTTTAATTCATTAAAACATTTATTAAAAATTAAAAGACAAAATAAATAATGAATAAACAAAAAAAAACATTTTATGCACCTTTCTAACCAATTATATTTCTTCTACAGTAAACTCAAAATTGACTAATATTTAATATACAAGTCATATATTTTCGAATAAGTGTGCTTTTATAATATCTTAAATATAATGCATTTTTAAAACATACTTTTTATTAGCTTATTTATAAAACTTAGATGATGCCATAAATCAATCATCTTTTATACATATTATAAAATTTTATACAACACTTATCTGTTATAATCGGTGTAAATCATCTAACATTAACTATACAAAATAAAGAAAGGCAAAGAAAAACAATAACTAAACACTTATACTTATACTTATGTACGTGAGGGTTAAATAATATCTCCAAACTCAATCTAAATAATCTAATCATTGCCTGACCATTTCTACCT